>JACXGJ010012614.1:0-17599 GCA_016801105.1 Esox niger
TCCCTCAAAACAGTTTTCTTCTTTCTTTAGTGGACTGAGGTCCTGAGAACTGACACCTGCATAGAGAATGGTTTTAATACACATACATTACATTTTTATAGATACAATTTTAAATGCAATATATTTTTTCAAGTATGGTAATGTTTTTAACCTACCCATAATCATGTTCATGAAGAACACTAAACACAGCAAGGCCATCTTAGATGAAGAAAGATAAAGTCTCTGAAAGTTTCTGTTTGTCTCTATCTTGTCTTTCCTCTACCATGAATCCCTCCTTAACATACAGTAGATCTTTTACGTATGTATGACATACAGGATGTCTGGTTATTTAGAGGTTTGTCTACAGTGTGTTTGGGTTTCCTGTCAGATTGGATTTTGGATTCACAGCACAGTTGTACAGAGCAGTCAGTCACTTCAGCAGGGATCCCCAGATCTACACGTTTGTCCATTTTGTTGATAGGAATAGTCAGACCAGGATGTGGGGATTTGATTTATTTCAGTTCCGATGTCATATACAGGAGATCCCACACGGAAGTATTATGTATTGACATATCTTTCGAAAACACATTTTTAATATGTGCCTTTAAATTTTTTGAACATAAACTAATATATGTATTATATGTTTGCTAATGTAAGGCCATATATGTCATACATATATTTACATATTCTATTTTGTCCGTTTTGTACTATGTTTAAATATATCTTAAATACATGTAAATATATTTGCATGAATGACAAAATTATAGTTGGTAATATCCATTCAGCATTTAAATCTAACTAAAATATTTCCATATTTGTATTGTTTGCATGTGTTTATTATTTTATTGAGTTGTTTCTTTGAAGTACTTTTATAGAGAGGAATGGCATTCATGATACTCTGTTAAAATGTATGAATATTGTTTTCAAAATTAGTCTCTTTTGAAATGAAAACTTGGAGTAGAAAGTGGTTTATTATTTGTCAGAAGTCTTGTGTAGTGGGGTGAAACGGACCAGGCGTAGGCAGAGACATGGGAACAATGACTCACAACTGAGGGGAGCAGAGGAGGAACATTTAAACACATACTAATTGGATGATTGGGACCTGGTGTGAACAATGAATGAATGTATGAATATTGTTTTCATAATGAGTCTCTTTTGATATGTAAACTTGGAGTAGAAAGTGGTTAATTATATTGAAACCAAAAAAGGTGCTTGACAGTGACTATTTTTCTCAGGAAAATAATGCCTTGAAGGTTAATTGCATAATGTGTTAATGAGAAATGCGTAATGTACAGCATATTCATACATTTAATTATTTTAACACATTCAGTTGCGCTCATAAGTTTGCAGATACTGGAAGAAATTGTGAAATTTTGGCATTGATTTTGAAAATATCACTGATCAAGCAAAAAAAATGTATTTCATTTAAGGATAGTGATCATATCAAGTCATTTATTATCACATAATTTTTTGGCACCTTTTTAAATCATATTGATAACATAAATCACCCAAATGGCCCTGATCAAAAGTTTACATACATTTGAATGTTTGAAGGTGACACACACAGGTGAAAATGGAAATTAAAGTTGAATTTACCACACCTGTGGTTTTTGAAATTGCATTTAGTGTCTGTGTATAAATAGTCAAATATGTTTGTTAGGTTTTTGAGGTTGAGTTTGGTGTGGTTGTTTCTAGGAGCACAATACGATGATACCAAGTGATTCCACTGGTGCCAAACACTGGCATTTTACCCTAATGGTCTAGTGGCTGAATGGCCCTGGCCCGTGTCAGTAGAAACAGAAATCTGGACTTTAGGGTGAAACACCAGTTTGGCACCAGTGAAAACGCAGTAAGACTGACTTACAGCTCTGGAAAATATTAAGAGACCACTGCACCTTTTTCTTTCGTTTCCAAAAGTAGTTGAAAAGGAAGGTAACCGCTACTGTAAGTTGCCCTTAACCCTTAACCGTAAATGTTATTTGTCAGTCTAAAGTGGTCCCTGAAGCGTACGCTCAGACCGGTATGATTAGAACGTATTGTTAGAACGCACCATAAGAATGTCTAGGTTCGAGTAATGCCACAATCACTGGTCAGACCACGCTTTAATTTACTCACATTCAGCTCAAACAGCGTTTAGAACTTTATTTCCTCATTGTAATTGTTTGAAGATCTACAATATGAAATTAGCGAGGTAGCAATGTTCAAACCGCGACAAGAAGTGTTACTTAATGTATTTCCTTCTTCAAGACCCGATGTGTGATTGAAGTGGTCTCTTAAGTTTTCTGAGCAGTGTGCAAAGTGTGCTTGGATTTTACACAGTAAACTCTGTTTTTTGACCAGTCTCAGTCAGACTTGGTTTGACCAGCCCATGTATGTTGGCTCCACTAGAGTAAAGGACATGCTCTGTTCAGTTTTGTGGATTCATTTTCTGATGATCAGGGACTGTTTAACTGCTGAATGTAAATACCCCAGAGCTACCACAATGTGTTTCTATACTGAACAAAAAGCATTTTAACATTACAGATGTGCAATAATAGCGGAATGGTATTATTTACAGATGTATAACATTGGAGAGGATGAGGGACACTTGGAAATACCTCTTGACACCACATACTAATTATGTCTTTTTAGGTGAAAATCTGCAAATCTACTGCTGTTTTGTTTTTAACCCTGTATTTGACTATCAAAGACCGGATATTTTCCTTACAAAAGAGTATTACTTACAGAATTTAAAAAAAGAACTGCGATATGTTTATCACAGACATGTTTATTTCCTTGTTTCCTGACATTTGATATTTTTTTGTGAGGTTAACATGGATCATGTTCTTATGCTCATATGAGTAACACTATGCTCCTCCTCTGGACTCAGTATAATTGGTGATTGTTCCACTATTGCTGAATGACAGTTGATCTACTCTCAGGCAGCTTTAGGTTTTTGTACTATCGTTCTGTGTTTCCTGTCACTGTGGGCCTCAGAGCACAGTAGTACAGAGCAGAGTCTGTCACTTCAACCAAGGAGATCTCCAGATCCACCTTGGTTCTCTCTTCATTCAGGTTAACAGACAGTCGAGGGTCTTCAGGTTTTGCTCTAGTTATAGAGGGGTTTGAGGAGACTGTAGTGGAGATGAGGAACTGGGGTTCTGATCTGGGATATTGACGATACCATTGAAGATTATATATTGAACCAGAGTAGTTACAAGACAATGTAACTATGCTTCCATCCATGACATGTTCTGTCTCTGAAGTTGGTTTAATATCATTTTCATAACTGCCACCTGGAAATAAAGCTGTGTTTAGAAAAATATTTTGTTCAATTGCAATTATATAATAGATGTTTCTTATATGTCATTTTACAAGCCCTTCAGCTCACATTGTGAGGATTCTCAAGCACCATAGGAAATGAGAAAATAAATTAAAAAAATATTCCAATACCAGTTTTTTGTAATTGATCACTATCACTCACCTACAAGTACTGAGAGAAGAAACACTGGGTAGAGAAACATAGTGACTGTATCAGTGTGTTCTCAGGAGGCACAGCTGAAGACATCTCACTGTTCCAGTCAGTTAGAGGACAATCATCTCTACACCTCTCATATACAAAGCTCCTCCTATTCAGGAAATGGGCCAAATTAAAATAGATATATTTTTCGGTCTATATCTATGCATTTACAGTATACATGTTATTACTAACCTGTCTATGTGTATACATTTACACATCAATTACATATTAACAATATCATCTATGATGAAAATTAGTATTTTATCCATAGATAATGATCAACATGACCTCTATCTGTATATCCACTTTTTTTATATGTAAGGCTTTGTTTTAATCTGTTTTGCTGTAAGGTCCAGTCACTCTAATCATCCCATTCCTGGACAATAACACCATCCAGAAGCTCACACACGCTCCCTCAGGTCTGCGCAACATTTACACACACTCACCCAACCAGCCCCTCCTGAATGTCATCGCTAGATCCTAATTACCCAAATTCTGACCACCTCTTTCCCATTTACCAATACCCGGGCACGTCATACTTTGTGAGGTATTATGTTGTGTGTATACTTTTCAAGCCTGTTCACTAGAGAAGCCCCTGACTGCAGTGTAGCAGTTCGGGCCAGGCTCAATGTGGGCGGAGTCAAATGTGATTTACACTACCTTTTACCGGTCAAGGTCACTCAAGCTGATGTTCACGAAGGTATCAACGTCAACGAAACTGGATCTTAATCGAACTTCTCCTACATAGATAAACATATAAATATAAACCACATTGCTAAAGCTTTCAAAATGTTTAGTCAATAATTTAATAAAGAAACTAATAAAACCCACTGGTGCAAAATAAACCAAGGACATGCAGGAGAGGGAGTGAGGCCATGTAGTAAATAACCACAAGTAAAGAATCATTAGGGAAAACATACACATGCTATCAGAAAGGAGCGATGTGGTTAGCTGTTTAATACATTTAAGTTGTATTTGTCTACTTATATTTTAATAGGGCATTTTGTTTCATGTCTGAAAGGACTTTTACACTAGGTTTCCGTTTTGATATGATCATTTATCATTTATTTCTGGTCAAGGTTGGCTAAAAGTACACCTATCTCATAGATCTCATGACTTAAATTCTATCCAAGGAAAGAAATTAAAGTCCACTCCATCCAACAACAACAAAAGGGACAAAACTTTAAAAATTCCAAAATACTAATGTCAACTAATGTCAATTAGTCAACTACAACTTTGTAGTAAATGAACATATACATACATATTATTTTTCTAAATGCGCCATTAGACTGTTATTCTCAGAATGAAGTCATTAAAATTGTAGCATATTTAAAATATAGAAATTTTAGAGGGCTGATGATGGACAAGGGGAGGGCTGATGATTGACCTGGGGAGGGTTAATGATTGACCAGGGGAGGGCTGATGATTGACCAGGGGAGGGCTGATGATTAACCGGGGGAGGGCTGAACTTAAATGAAAGGCATAATTAATTAACAATATATTTTCAGTTGACCACATTTTCTGATATTGATGTAGTCACTAGATGCATTACCAAAGGTATAGAGTTTCAGCATCACATGTAATTATTTTGTGCCATAGCTGTTGGGGCTTTGCCAAGTTAAACATGCACATTACAATTTTATGACAATAAATTGCAGGCAAAATTTCCATCCCTAAAAAAATGTGTTGTGTTTACAAACGTAATGAGTTAACACTACAGATGGGTGTATTGACATAGTGACTTACAGTATGTTTTTGCAAGGGGGCTGTATATCCTGTTGTCACAGTGGGGTTCAGAGCACAGTAGTACACAGCAGAGTCAGACAGCTGCAGTCTCTGGATCGTCAAGGGGATTACATTTGTATTGGTATCAAGATCAGTGTCAAATCTAGCTTTAAATTCAGGGGCTTTGACCCCATTTCCATATTTGGGCTGCATAAGCATGTACTTTGGGTGGTCATTAGATCCTTGTTTGTACCAGAACAGGTATGGATTTGCAACCTGAGTATTAAATGTACAGCCCAGTGTGACCTGTCCTCCCTCAGTAGTGATCACATCTCCTGTTGGCTGAGTGACTGAGTCTTCTCCTCGGCATTCTGGAAAGGAATGTAAAACCAGGAGAAAATAATCAATTCAATGACATTATGGGAATTGTAACAACTTAATTATAAAAACGGACATATTTGTTTGTATAAAAGAAAGGCATTGGAGCAAATTACAGATATATAAAATAATAGTTATCATTCCACAATAAAATGCAGCAAGAATCAAAATATTCTTCAGCCAAGACCCCATGTTTACTGTTGGCGGTTAAGAAGAGAACAAGTACATATGCATGTGTCCTGGGCTTAAATCTCCTCTCTGCCTCAGGAGGTATTGAGGAGGAGCTCATTTAGTGGAGGGGCCTATTCAGTGATGTCCACGTATAATCGACCAACAAATGTTTACATAAGACTGATAAAAGCATAATTTCTGCATATCATCTAGATAGTCACACAAAAATATTTAAAATTCTAACCATACAGAACAACTTTAAAACCATAATCAAACTCTAACCCTAACCCAACCTAACCCATAATCAAGAAAACATGACAAGTGTCATCTGAAATTCTTATGCTAGTATGTTAGTATATTCCCATATATATACAACAGTTACACTAAAACACTAAACACTGTAAGGCCCAAAACCTCTCAGCCATTGTTGCACTGGAGGGTATGAAAATAAGCAGATGACAAATTCTTCCTGAACAACAAATTCTTCTAGGTTTAGCATGGATCTTTGATTATATAGACTCTTGTTTTTACACTAATGTGAAATGTATGTAGATAGGTTTTTCTACAGTGCTCCTGGTTTTTCTGTCACTGAGAGCAAGTAGCACAGAACAGAGTCTGTTACTTCAGCAGAGGAGATCTTCACATCCACATGTTTTTTCAGCACTTTCTACATTTTGTTTACTAGAAAATCTAGAATTGGTCCATTCCTTCAACCTTCCTTCATTGATGAGGAGCAAGAACTCTGGTTTTGATCCTGATGTTTTTGGTACCACAGTAAGGTATTACTGGAATTAAATCCAGTGTAGTGGCAGGACACCTTTCCCTTCAAAACACCTGCAACGATGTCTTCCTCAGGACTCTGTGGGATCTGAGCATTAACAACTACAATATGAATGTACGTTTTATTGGAAGTGAATGTGCCTAGATAATGAGAATAACAGAAACCTCTCTGTTAAGATTCTCTGTAGGATGCGCTCTGATAAACACAGGAATGTTTACATTGACCATTTGGCATGGGGGTTACTGTCTCGGCTTTGCTAGGTAAACACGCGCTTCAATGTATGTATCAGCTTGTAACCAACATTACAGTGAGAAGAGACTGAGTGAGATGACATTGAGGTTAAGGAAGACCAGGTTCATAACCTCATGAACAAGACTATCAAATGCTGCAATAAACAAATGATCTACTCTCCCGTGACAACCAGGTACGCAATTTTTTATTACAACCACTGTAAGATTTCTAACAGCCCTCAAGTTCCACCACTCTTCATTAAATGTGTTGGTTATATCAGTTCTGTTTTATTTCTGGTTTCATATTTCATGTCATCATGAGTTTTCTAAATCTACTGTATATTTTGCTTCAGTCCGAGACTTCCCTCTAACGGAATATTCTGTCCATAACACCCATTTTCTAATTCAAAGATTGTTTTCAAAAATCAATGGAGATAAGACATATATTGTTGTCATTTGCTACTCTAAAGAAGCGAGAATAAAACTGCTTATACTTGGTGTCCCGTGGATGTAAACTTAAAATTATATTGAAAATGTGTCTGTTCGCTTTATCAAATAATGGAGAGATGCTGTAATAATGAAATGTTAATAATTGCAGATTGTTCAGAGTACAGATTCTGTATCAAGGTACTATTTATTCATGTCTTAATGTTTTTTTTTACAATCTATCTGCCTTTACTGTCACTGTTTAATGCAGACCGAGTTGTGAAAAATGTAGTCTGTAATTTTAGCAGAAGATCTTGATTGCACAGAAACATCTTTCAGGACAGTTCTGGGGTGTCAGAAGTGATGGCCATTCAAGGCATCATTACTGTTCTTCTAGTAGCAGGATATTATCCTAGCAGTGCTAACTCCGATTTTCTTTTCAAAATAAAAGCCATCACTGTGCTATATCAGGCAATATAGTTAGCAATCTAGTCTGTACATTTTGTTTAATGTCCATCCCAATATTGTATGTGTCTGTTCTTTTTGGCGACTATATTGTTAACAATATTGCTACATAAATTCCAATGGCTTTTATTGTGATAAAGAAATTCTGAGCGCTGCCAGGATAATATCCTACTGCTAAAATAACACTAATGAAACTTCATTTGGCCATAACGAGGTGTCGTTATCTGCAATTGGCCATTTTTACAATAAAAGCATTTAAAAGAAAAATGCTCTGAAAGAGTCAAATGAACAGAAGGATGTTTGCGATATTTTGTCAAATTCGCAAAAACGTTCCAAACCTATTCCATTTGTCTTTCAAAATACCACACTTATGAACTAATTGGTCTAACACAGCCATCAGGTGTCTCATCTCTCCCTCTTCCTCTTACTGCAATATAATATTCCATTTGTTGTTGACAGGTAAGCTCTCTTTTTATAGTGTTTACGCTTGATTGGTAAGTTTACTTGTTAATAACTAAATGGAAGGTAACATTGCAATAAGAGAAAGAGGAAGAGTGAGGATGAGGGGGGAGCCCATGGAGGAAGAACGATGGTGAGAGCAGATGAAATACATTGTCATCCAGGGCAATCTGCTCTGGTTCAAACCTGGTTTCATCAGCATCCATCATGTTCACTCCAATACCTCCCACCATACTCTCCCTTGCTTAACCCCATTGAGGTTTCTCTCTGTTTCTCTATGAAAGTTTACAATCTCCATCCCTATGTTAGGATACCCCTCATTCAAGCCATGGAGGAGGCTTGCGACCAAATAAAAGTTTTTCCCCATTGTTTACACAAGATAACCGAAAACATGAAATGCAATTACAGATACCTGAAAAAATGCAACCACAATTCTTGCTTTACACTCTGTAGAAGAATGTGTCATGATGCCAAATTGAAAGATATTCCAATAAAAACATAGACTAAGCGTCACTAAATAAATACCAAGAATGATATACTGACTTGAAAATATTTCTTGAGCTAATTGTCAGCATCTTACATGTCTGGCTGCTCGTAAAGGAAGGCACTTTGATCATTTGATGGTGCAATAATTTGTGCACTTAAGTGTCCCATCTATAGTACCAACTACACTGGGTGGTCCAGCTATGGCCATAATGTCAGCTTTGATTCCTTGTAGTTGGCAAACATCATGAAGAAACCAAAAGATTTGTTGCGCAATATAGGGTCTAGAGAGGGCATTTATTGTTTGATATTCTGCAAACAGATTGTTGGGTTGTTTCTGTTTGTTTGGGAAATGACTGCATTGACGACTCTCTCTAATATGATCCTTTCCACAATGTATTGTCTCACCATATTGACTGCACAAGGTCTGTTTCAGACATGGTTTTGTTGCTGTCTTGGAGCTGGAGGCCCCTGCACTTCAGCACCTTTATATTTACATTGATGAGGCTGGCTTCAACCAGCCAAATGAATGGGGTTGGTTTATAGTTCCTTATCTGTGTATCACCAGGTTTTCTGTGTTTGTCAGGAAGGCTGTTTATCATGTCATATACAGTAGAGGTGTCAGTGTTTGTATTGTCAGTATATGGTTTTTGTAGTGTTTCTTGGTTTCCTGTCAATGTGGGTCTTAGACTCTGTCATGTAAAAAGAGATCAGATCCACATATCTTCTTTTAGTTCAGTTTAACAGAGAATGGAGAGTCAAGGATAATCAGCTTTTGTCCCAGTCGCAGTGTGTTAGGTTCTGTTTTTGCCACTTGTAGCATGAGGCAGTACCTGCAGCCCATTCAGGTTGCACAGGCAGTCCAGCTGCTCCAGGATGGCACCAAACTGCAAAGCAAAACTAATGCAATTACCGTCACCCTGACTGGTCTGCGGCTATGCAGTCCCATACACAACCAACTGAGATGCACTGTGCGTTATTCACTTCACCTGTCAGTGGTCATAATGTTAAGTTTGATCGGTGTATATCAATGTCATTTTCTCAAGCATCCCCCAGAATGGAACGTCAGAGAACTCATTAAATGCAGCTCCAATTCTCTCCAGAAAAGATTTTTGGGCATTTGAGTTGGCTTGTTTGACGTCATCTTCATGGTCTTATGTCCATCACACCTGTTTCAAAATCAAACTTAAAAAAATACTATGGCAAATTTGACAATAATTCTTATAATCTTGCATTGGAACAAAATCAACAACATGAGAAATGCTCTTCTAGATTCATGTATTGAGACTGATCAGGAAATTGAAACATGACAGAATTGTTTTCAATGAAAATTGTGTACATCTGAAAGATGTAGTGTTGCCTTGTTAAATTGAAGTAAATTCACAAGCTCTGACATTCCCTTTTCTAAGCCAGTTGCCCTACAAATTCTAGAGATCTCAATCCGAATAAGCATCTTTGGAATGTGCTGGACCAACATGTCTGACCTGTTGCTAATGACTTGGTGCCAGGAAACCTTCGTGAGTCTTGTAGAGTCCATGCATTGGCAAGTAGGACCATTTAAATGATAGATAATGAATATCATGACCTCTTATTATTTGAAATATATGGCTTTTTTTGTCTTCATTGCAGTAAGTCATCATTGCTTTTCAGCAATTGTATTTCTATATTTTAAAAAGAGCCATATCAACTAAAGTTAAAAAACCTTCCATACATTTTGCATGCACCAGATCGTCTTTCATATTTTGCTTGGTTAAACATTAGAATATCTACATCTAAGCAATATGTCCTAATGGTAAATATTTTTTGGAATGAAATGCATGATAAATAAATGAGATATTTGGCATAGTTGACTAAATCTTTCCGATTTCTTGTCAAGCCAGGCCTGACCAAATTACAATGTTATTACAATGAATTGCTGGTTTTATATATTTTCCTAACTGCGGCTTCAGGCAGACATGAACAGGGGATGCTCGACAGATGGGTGTTTTGTCATTGTGTAGACATACAGTATGTTTTTGTAAGGGGGCTGAATATCCTGTTGTCACAGTGGGCCTCAGAGCACAGTAGTACACAGCAGAGTCAGACAGATGCAGTCTCTGGATCGTCAAGGGGACTGATTTTGCAGTGATGTTCAGATGGGCATGAAATCTCTCCTTGAACTCAGCATCGTTGCTCCCAGTTCCATATTTGGGTCGCATAAGCATGTACTTTGGGTGGTCATTAGATCCTTGTTTGTACCAGAATAAGCCTGGATTTCCATCCTGAGTATCAAATGTACAGCCCAGTGTGACCTGTCCTCCCTCAGTAGTGATCACATCTCCTGTTGGCTGAGTGACTGAGTCTTCTCCTCTGCATTCTGGAAAGGAAAGTAACCCTGATATATAAGAGACAAAATAATGAAGCAACATTATTGTGGAAATAATAATGTATGAATATATATTGAAATATATTTATTTGACAAAAGGCATTGGAGCAAAAGTAGCAGACAAATACATAAACAGTTATCATACCACAATAAAATGTTGCAACAATCAGAATATTCTTCAGCAAAGACTCCATGTCTACTGATAGCAGTAAAGAAGAGTTAAAACAGACATGTAGGTGTGATGGGCTTGTTAAACCACATCTCTGAATGTTGTAACTCTGACTTTGAGGATGAGATTATACATAGCTGTCTACAATAGGGGAGGAGCCTAAAAAGGCTGTTCAAAGGTCTCATAGCAGTTCATCAGCTTTAGTATACACCACAAGATAGTAAGAAAAAAAACATTCTGTCACAACTGTCACTAGAAATGCTTGTGACACAACCTAATACAAGTGCATTATGTTCCAACTGGTTTACAATAGGTACATTAAACACTGAAGATCTAAAAACCCAGCCATTGTTGTACAGGGGGTTATGCTTTTTTTCTACTATTAAACTAGTAGGAAAAAAGGATGTTCATGTTGTTCTGTACTTCATTCAGTAGTAAACAATGGGGAATTTTCTGTCAGAATGGTATGTCTCTATTCAGAGGCGTTTCTGGGCAATCTGGCACCCTAAGCAAGATCTGTAAATATTGCCCCCCTAAATAATAAGACAACTTCAGGGGAAATAACAATTCTTAATTTTACTTTTATAAACACAATATAAATACAAGTGCAATAGTCAATTATAAGAAACGAACATCAACACCATCTAAATAAAAAAAGTTAATAGGCTACTCAAGTGGTTCATCCAAAGAAATGTCTTGCTGTTGGGGAAATGTTGTTGTGCCAGGGGGCACTTACATTTCTAGGCTTTCAAAAAAATCCTATATTACAGCTCATTGATGGGAGGGCAGTTGAGGGAGAGGCACATGCAAGATGCATTTTTCCTATTCCCTTCTTTCCAACTATTCTCTCCTCTGTTCCTCATCAATTTCCATATTTCATCCTCACCTGTGCTCTCTTTCTGTTACACTCTGGTTTACTCTCTGCTCTACTATGTTTCCTGCTGGCTTTCTCTGTACCATTCGGTCTCACTATAAAACTGTTTCTTCACTGTCATTTACTAATGCACAGAGTACAATCTTGTAAAGATGGTACTAATCAGTTTCTCATAATGAATATGATTATTTAGGTTCTAGGAACTTCAGCACGCATGTGGGCAATGATGGAGACACCTGGAGAGGCGTGGTAGGAACGGCCTCCCTTATCTGAACTCAAGTGGTTGTTTGTTGTTAAGAGTTCTGTGCAAGTCATGAATTATCTATGACAAACTACATGTTCGAACATAACAATGCTCATGAATTTACATGGTACCAGAGCACCCTAGGCTGAAGGTTGATGATCGATTTTGTGATTGTGTCATCAGTTCTGAGGCTGCATGTTTTGGACACCCGGGTAAAGAGAGGGGCGGAGCTTTCAACCGATCACCATCTGGTGCTGAGTTGGGTCAGGGGTGGGGAAAGACTCTTGACAAATAGGGAAAGCCCAAACGGGTAGTGCAGGTGAACTGGGAACGTCTGGCAGTGCCCCCCTCCCCCCCAGGGGCATTAAACCTAAGTGGTTGATGATTAAATCTTCCATTGCCGAAGCTGCAGCGGGGAGCAGTGGTCAACGGTCTTAGGTGCCTCAAGAGGTGGTCACCGGTGGTCAGGGAAGCCGTCCGACTGAAGGAGGCCTTATATCATATCCTGGAGGACTCCGGAGGCAGTTGCAGAGTACCGGTGGCTGTGAAAGAGGAAAAACAGCGGGGGTGGGCGGAGTTCGGGGAAGCCATGGCGAAGGACTTTCGGTCTGCACCAAGGTGTTTCTGGAAAACCGTCCGCCACTGTCCGAGGGGGAAACGGGGAACCATCCAAGCTGTGTATAGTAAGGATGGAACACTGTGGACCTCAGCTGAGGAGATAATTGGACGATTGAAGGAACACTTTGGGGAACTCCTTAATCCCACTAACACACCCTCTATAGTAGAGGCAGAGCTGGAGGCTGATGGGGAAGCATTGTCAAACAACTCCAAAGGGTCAAAGCTCCTGGGGATTGACGATTTCCCTCCAAAAATGTTGAAAGCTTTGGATGTGGAGGGGATGTCTTGGTTGACACTCCTCTTCAACAGTGCTTGGGAGTCGGGGACAGTGCCAAAGGAGTGGTGGACCAGGGTGCTGGTTCCCCTGTTCAAAAATGGGGAGGTTATGTGCCACTTATAGGGGAATCACACTTCTCAGGCCTTTTAGATGATGTGGTCCTGATGGCAACATTGGTCTGTGACCTTCAGCACTCATTGGACTGGTTTGCAGCAGAGTGCGACGAATTTGGGATGTGGATTAGCACCTCTAAATCTGAGACCATGGTTCTCAGCAGGAAACTGATGGAGTGCCTCCTCCGGGTAGGGAATGAATTGAAGGAGTTTAAGAATCTTGGGGTCCTGTTCGCGAGTAAGGGGAAAATGTAGCGTAGATTGACCGGAGAATCGGAGCAGCGGGAGCGGTATTGCATTCGCTTATCGGCACCTTATCGGATGGGTTAATTACAGGGAATATTATTCTAACTTCATATCTTATGGGTACATGGGTTATTATTCCTTTGGGCAATCGTTACCTATAACTGCTTCCCTCTTTGCCTTAATGCTGACATAGGAGACCCTGGAGTGAACAAACATTCTATATGGGCTATCCTGACCCAATGGTTCACCAATGGAGGGGAGATAGTTTGTCTACTTCTAAATTTGGTCGTGAATTGGGGCAAGTACTGGACGAGAGTTGGTCCTCCCTTTTATCCTATAGACCCCTCGGCCCCTACAGATGGTGGACCATCGCATCTGGATATCTCGACCAATGAGAGCAACCTGTTCTTGACTAGCTCTTTTCCTCACTACTGTCCTCCCTCAGTAGTGATCACATCTCCTGTTGGCTGAGTGACTGAGTCTTCGCTGCATTCTGGAAAGGAAAGTGACACAATTGTATTAGACAGAAAATTAATTCAAAATATAATTTCATGTGTATTTAATTGATTACAATAAAAAAGACAAATAATATAATCATACCATAACAAAATGCTGCTAGAATCAGAATATTCCTCAGCCAGGGTTCCATGCCTCCAACTGTGAGGCTGATAGAAGAGATAAACCACTGTGATGTAGCTAGACTACATGAACCATGATGAGACTGTCAAGTCCTTGTCTCCTCCTCCTTCTGTGCATCAGCAAACATTAAGAATCATGTGACAATGAACAAAACTCCTCACTTGCACAACAACATTCACAAACAAACAATTTAAAATATCAGAAAGAAGGCAGGTTATTTTGTTCACAAGACCTTGCCTGGCTCAATACCTATTAAAAATATAAGGACACTGAGGGAATAATGCTGGTGTTTAAAGTAATTGACTTTGTCTTGTGTTTGAATGTCTTTTTTTGTCTGCATTTGTCATTGTGTGACATTGTGGAATGAATGGACCAGGCGCAGGCAGAGGTAGCAGTCGGTGTGATGTTTATTCAACAAACACAAAGAAAAAGAAAACACAGAGCACTGGAAAATAATGCTAAAGCAAACAACGAAACTCACCACAGCCATCGGAACAACTCATAACATGGAACAATTACTGACAAATGAGGGAGCAGAGGAGAAACATTTAAACACATACTAATTACCTAATTGGGACCTGGTGTGTGAGACATTCGTAGACAAGACAAATGAAGGAGACCGGGATGAGTTCATGGCAGTTGGAAGGATGGGAAAAGCGGGAGATGGCAGAGCAGTCCGTCACCTCACCGTCACAGCAATTTATTTTTTTCGGCTTGTTTATCATTTAATCCGGGCCCAGCTATAAAAGGGACCTTGGTCTCTGTCTGTTCCTTCTTGAAATAAAGGTTTGATAGTAAACAGCAAAAAATGCAATTAGAGGTTTTGACCAGGTTGGGCACCTTGTTGGACACTAGATGGAACTATTGCATCATTATTGTAAATAGAAAAACACTGTCATCACTGTGGAGGAATACTGTATCTACAGGAGGAACACAGACAGAAGATCTGACATACAACTGAACAGGAGGCAGAAAAAATATATCAGTATTTCTGGGTGAAAAGAAATCAAGGGCACCCTGCACCTTTTTCCTGTCTTTCCAAAAAAGTTGAAAAGGAAAGTTATGAGTGATTTGCAGTGGTCTCTTAATATGAACCCTTCCAGAACTGTATATTTGTATTGATTGTTTCAATGTCATTCACAAATGGAAAAAAAATCAACATTGTTATGCCTAAAGATATAGCTTCGGCAGGGTGAAGTATATCTTCAGTCTCGCTAGCAATTGTTCAATTCTTATGACTATTTCAAGTAGTAAGTAGATAGTAGTAAGCCTATTACTGGCTAATAAGATGTTAAAACGGCCTGTGGCAAAATCCATACTGTTCATAGATGCTATTTGTGTTGGAAGTAAATTTTGTAACAGTCATTTGTCAGTTTATCACAATGCTTAATTGTGTCTTGTTAAATATTCAAACTTGGAGTGATGTTAATGCATGACAAAAATATTTAATGTCGAGACAGTTTATTACGAGGTAGTATGTCCCAAATGGTCCCAACTAGTCCCAATACCTGCATACTAGCTTACTATGCTTACCAAACTATACTTCATCATCATTTGTGAAGTACGTCCTGACAGGAAATGGCATTCGAAAACTTAACACAGCACATGTGCTGACTAACGCTGAACAACTGACAATAGATAAGATGTGCTGGCCATTACTGATAGGCCCCAAACACCCTGTCCACACATCCTGCTAGGAACTGCACATATGACTGTCATAGATTATATCGATAGACCCATGGACCATAGTGGAGGTTGGAACTTACCATACAGACCTACCATGTAGGATAAACCTTTCTTATTGGAGGATAATAGACTGTGTAATGGTTGGTTACAATCATTGACTGTCCACTATGTGTATTGGCATTGAAGTCTTTGTTAACTTGTAATTATTGGAGAGAAAAAGGAAATAACTATAGGTTAACATCGTTGTCTCATGCTGAATAAAGATGTCTCTCCCCTGACTTCTGGTTGCATTCATTTTGTTCTTTGATATCAAATGAACGGAAGCTGACAGTACTTTTAGTACATAGTATGTAATATGCAATTTGAGATTCAGCCATTCCTTTGATATACATACTAGTTCACATTGCTTAGTGGTTGGTGTCATGGAAATTTCATCGATTGACACTCAAAGGAGTAAGAGAGAGACAAAATTATCTTGGCACAATTAGCAGTTTATTGGCAAATAGAGAGATGCGTCAAATGCTTACAGAATAATCATTCGAGGAGCCTCTCAAGAAACTTACAACAACGGTCAGTATTTAAAACAGTTAAAGGGGTGTGGTATAATGCTACCCATCAATCTTAGGTCACACAGGTGGGAGGTTATCCCCCCATCTTATCCTTCCTGCCATAAATGATCCCTGTTGTGTTTACCTAAAGGGACAACTGCCCCTACCGTCCCCCACAATCACATTCCTAAGCAACAAAGGACAGATACCCTTAATGGTTTAGCCAGTTGAGCAGATGGTCAGAGAACCTAATGATTCTCTGAAATAATACAGATGCATGTCACAACCAAAGACCAGAATTACATACCATGTAATAGATAAGCAAACATGTCTCCAAAATTCATTCGTTATGAAATTGCCACAACATTGGTTATTCAACTGTCATTGTTTTCTATAGAAACGAATCAGCCATGGAGTGATTCTAAACAAAGGAACCCACTATGTTTTGACACATTGGTTTAACAATGGAGAAGTATACCGACACCGTGCATGCATTTATCTTAGTGGTGTAATGGATTAAGACACAGCCTGTTGTATAGGAGAGCCTGGTTCAAATCCAGCAACACTATTCCTCCTTCTAATTGTGGGACAGCTGAATTAGGCTTTTCTTGTTCTAAGGGGACTGTAAAGACTGTTGTCACACTGGGCTTCAGGGCACAGTAGTACACAGCAGCTATTGTCTCTGGACCTCTGACATATTATATCAAATGGTATTAGATTAGGTAGAATCTTTTATCCACAACACAATAAAGTATTTTTGTCTGTAGGTTTTTGTACAGCATTTTATACACTGTCACTGGGTATAAACCCTGAGAGCACAGTAGTAGAGAGCTGTGTCTGGCAAGGTTAGATGTGGATGACCAGTTTTGTTGATGTCCTGGATGTTGTAGAGGCATATCTCTTATCAGTGATGCGTTCATATTTACTATATGATCTGGCACCTTTATACAATATAAACTCAGATGCCTGGTTTCAGCTACACAAACGCCCGTTCCGCCTCCGTGGTCCACTGTAACCGAGTCGTCCCCCCCCTCAGGAAGGAGGTGATCGGAGCCACGACCTGGCTAAAGCCCCGGATAAACCTCCTATAATAATTTGAAAAGCCTAAAAATCGTTGCACACCCTTTACCGTGGTTGGGGTCGGCCACTTACGCACAGCATTAATGTGATGCTCCTGCATAGCCATACCTGTGCAAGAGAAACGGTACCCCAGGAAGGACACGG
>JACXGJ010012615.1:0-17599 GCA_016801105.1 Esox niger
TCTAACTTTTTATCCTCATAATCCTGGAATAGGTAGTGTGGATCTAACTGTTTATTCTCATAATCCTGGAATAGGTAGTGTGGATCTAACTGTTTATTCTCATAATCGTGGAATAGATAGTGTGGATCTAACTGTTTATCCTTGTCATCGTGGCGTAGATAGTGTGGATCTAACTGTTTACCCTCATAATCCTGGAATATCGGACCATCACCCTAAATCTGAGAATGATACAGAAACGTTCATCCAAGCTTGTGTTACTTCAACATTAGACTGTTGCAATGCACTTTTCTCTGTTTACAATATTCTTCAATTAGTGCTAAAAATAACTGCTAGAATCTCAGATTCTAAATATGATCCAAAGTATGATCACATTACTCTCTTTACACTTGCTGCCTACTAAGGCTAGGGCTGATTTTAAGGATTTATTGTTTCCAAAGCATTACATGGACTTGATCCTACTTACTACGAATTGGTCCAGCCATACATACCTACAGGTAACCTAAGATCATTTGATACAGTCTTCCTTTTTATACCTAGAATTTATAAACAAACAGCTAGAGGCAGGGCTTTCTGCAATAGAGATCCACTACTGTGAAATGATCTACCGATTAAGGTGAGAGACGGAGACTCAGTCTCAACCTTTAAGTCTTTACTAAAGGCTTATCTCTTCAGCAAGGTCTTTGATTAAGTGTATCCTGGCCCAGGGGTGTGAAGGTGAACAGAAAGGCACTGGATTTACAAGTGACCTTGGCTGACTTTGCCAGACGGGCTCTCATCTCCACTGGGATGTTCTATCTCCAACGCCATTTGGGGGAGGAGTCACTGGGTAACTCTTGCCGTAATCATTTAATGGGAGCCTACTCTGTGGGCTGTACTCTGCCCTCTTTCAGGGTAGTTGTGTTTGGTTGATGTCGCTTTTGGTCTGATGCTTGGCAAAGTTTGAGGAATGACTTCCTTTCTGATTGGCCCGGACCAGGGTTACTTTTGTATCAAGCCACACTGTCTCTTGACCCCATGTCTCAAGCCCCTAGTTTAATGCTGCTATATTATTGTGCTGGGAGACTAGGGCCAGTCTGTCCTTTGTTGAGTCCCAATTATTTAGGTTGCAATATTTAATGTGACGGGGTCAAGGGTCAGTCTGATTTATGCTCAAACTATGTCCTTTTGAATCCAAGTAATGCTGTGTTGCTGTAACATTTCTGGTGTCTTTCTTAACTTTAGGAGAACATGTGCTCTTTGAGCCCACGTCAAAACTACCTGGCCTAAATGACTCGTTGCTGTCCCTGTCTGTGGTCTTCCTGGTTGTATTGCAGATCAAGTTGCCGCCTGATGATTCCTGCTGCCACTGCCCACAGCCCACTAGATTGTTACTGACCATGTCCACCTGGTTATGCAGCTGACTTAAAATCTGTTTAAAGACTGAGTTTGCCCTGCAGCTTGAGGCCCGTTCAGTGCTTTTGCAGCTGCCTCTGCCACGCACGTACGCACATAACTCACCCTCAACATATACCCGGCATTCAACTAAAACTTTAGAACGTGTTTGACCACACGCTCCCTGTTCAAGGAATGATACGATAAACAACCCAAACTGTTTTCTTTGGACGAGCTGTTTATGAGCCAATTAAAGGCACATGAATGGGTCTTATTTTGCTTTGGTAACTGGCTAGTCTGCTTGACTCCAGCTCCCTGAAAAGGCAGACTTTGAGTGCTAACTTTCCTGCGATATCATCAGTGCAGCAATTTTGTAACATGCATTTTGAGGGGAAACCATAAATGCTCTATTGTTAGTCGCTATTCCTGACCTGGGATTATATAAGCCTGTTAGGTTTCAGTGCTTCTGCCTGTTTTGAAAGCATTGATTTTGAAGGAGTGATTTGCAAGAATTGACTTCATACTTCCTCTTAAAAACTGTTCATATGACAGCTTAAATTGAATTCACTGCAGGTTTCTCAATAAATGTGCTCATTGCTTAGGTACAAAGGCATCTTGGCCTGCCATCGGCCAGGCTATATAAGCTTCCAATACATTCTGAAAAGCTTTTTCACCATCATTTTTGTTCATGATTACTTAAGGTGATGACAAAGTAATTTAGCAATCCTTATAACCAGTTTAAAATGTATTTCTATTCTATACGATTGAAAGCCACCAGAGGGTCTTAGCACACAAAAGAGATCAGAGGAGTCTAGCGAGACTGTGTTTAGCTTTTTCTCTGAGAAGATCATTATTTTGGAGCTCTCATTTCCAGGCCACTTACGATTCAACACGGGGTCATACTAGAAAAAAACAATCCTTACTTGAATTCCCAGATAAACCGTTTTTAATGCTAGATGCAGATACATTTATAAAACTGACTAATGTAAATAGTTCCAACTGTCTTCACAATGAAGTGAATATATGCCCCATCGGAGCCGCTAATCTAAATGAAATCTTTATATAATGAATAACGTCCCCATCGCCATCCTCATCAGTCAATTATTTTTTTGTATAATAAATGGCTTCTCTTTAGTGGGTGTGATGGATGTTAATGACACATCTACTTTGTCTCCTTGTGAAACCCCCAGCTAGGGGACTACATCTCTGACATAGCCAGTAACATGATGCTTGTGGAGGAACACGTCTTGTGGATGGCTCAGAACGAGGCCAGGGCGTGTACACGCATTGTCCAGTGTGTGGAACGAATCGCCGACCTGGCTCTCACTAGAGACATGCAGACAGTCTCAAAGGTATTGAGACGAACATCGAATGCACTCAATTATAACACCCACTCAGATAAACGCGTTCCTCTCTATATCATGCTAGTTCATCATGCATTTATTCTTACAGCTCAGCACGATCTGCAGTTTTCCTCTGTTGTATTTTGTTACTAATTTAACACAGAATTTCACTTCAATAAGATAAATAACGAGTCACTAGCAGCTGGAGCTGAAACTCCCTCTGACCTGTCTCCATCCAGGTGTCTCCTAATATAGCATTGGAGGCCTTCCTGATCAGGCCAGCTAACTTCCAGGGCCTTTCTTGTACGGCGGTACAGCGAGCCCCTCCGCCTCTCTCTGGTCAGAATCCTGAAGCGGGCCGGGATGCCATCTGGGATACGCTGCTCAACTTTAAATGTCACACAGTCAATGGCAGCGGCTCCCCAGGAAGCCAACTCAGCAAGGTACAGCTACGTCGTAACAGGATGCCCTCATACTCAAGCATACAATGTTAAATGTCAGCTTTTTCTCCTGGATTAGTGGGCGTAATGGAGTTTGTATAGTTACTACTACAGTTTGAGGTGATGAGCAGTGCAAGAGTCGTGGTTCAATTCAGTCTGAGTTGAGTAGTAACTCTACAAGACCAAAATGAGAGCAATAATAAAGTGACATATCAAAGTAAATGTTTCTTTTTTTAAATCAGTCAGAGCTCTTCCCCAGAATATCAATAAGAACACAATGTATTTTTACAATGCTGCTAACTTATCAAAATATTTTCAAGTGGTTTGAGAGTTCATTTTAAATGGATAGGGACAGAAATTAAGACATCTGGAAAGCAGGATATACTGTATATAACATAGCTTGTGGAAAAGTAATTTGACCCCTGGCTTACCCATCAAGGAGAACAACATAAAATTGTTTTTCACTTTCAGAAGTGTTATAGCTTGTTGTCTGCTGATAGAAGAGATGGGTGTGTGTCCTGTCTTTTTGCTCTGGCTGTTAGATTTTTATTGGGTTCTAGTGTTTTTCAATTGTATTCCCTGCTGTGAAGCTGCTGAGACCAGGGCTGGGAGGGACTTAGGATGTGAAAAGCTGAAAGCCTTTTAAGACTCGGAAAAAAAGAAGTGTCTAATTTCCCATAATAATTTACATATGTTGCCATTATCATTGGAAATGTACTCTGGATATAAAATGTCTACACACCCCTGTTAAAATGGATATAAAGGATAAGACAAGGA
This sequence comes from Esox niger, assembly GCA_016801105.1. NCBI lineage: Eukaryota > Metazoa > Chordata > Actinopteri > Esociformes > Esocidae > Esox > Esox niger. Next base: position 3,932 of record JACXGJ010012615.1, read on the forward strand.
TAACTCATGTCTGAACTTTTTCCACATTTAATGTGACCTATAATGTGAACAATTTATTTGAAAAACAATTGGAAATCTTAGATTAAAAAAAAAGTACAGTAAACTGGTTGCATAAGTGTGCACACCCTCTTTGAACTGGGGATGTGGCTGTGTTCAGAATTAACCAATCACATTCAAACTGATGTTAAATAAAAGTCATTACACACCTGCCATCAGTTAAATTGACCCTGATTAATAACAAATAATGTTCAGCTATTCTAGTAGGAACTTTGTGACATTTTCTTTGTTGCATCTCAGAGCAGAAGCCATGGTCTGCAGAGAGCTTCCAAAGAATCAGAGCGTTCTCATTGTTGAAAAAGATCAGTCAGGGGAAAGGTACAAAATAATTTCCAAAGCATTAGATGGAATACAGTGAAGACAGTCATCATCAAGTGGAGAAAATATGGCACAACAGAGACATTACCAAGAACTTTACGTCCCTCCAAAATTGATAAAAAAATGAGAAGAAAACTGGTCAGGGAGGCTTCCAAGAGGCCTACAGCAACATTAAAGGTGCTGCTGGGATTTCTTGCAAGTACTGGCTGTGTGCTACATGTGTCAACAAACTCCCGCATTCTTCATATGAATGGGCAATGGGGTAGGGTGGCAAGACAGACTTTTCTTACAAAGATAAACATCCAAGCCCGGCTGAATTTTGCAATAACAAATATCTAGTCTCCCAAAAACACATGGGAAAATGTGTTAGAGTCTGATGAAACCAAGGTTGAACTTTTTGGCCCTAATTCCAAAAGGTATGTTTGGCACAAAAACTACACTGGACATAACCCAAAGAACACCATACCCACAGTGAAGCATGGTGGTGGCAACATCATGCTTTGGGGCCTTTTTACTTCAGCTGGAACCGGGGCCATATTCTGGATGGAGGGAATTATGAACAGTTCCAAATACCTGGCAATTTTGGCACAAAACCTTTAGATCTGTTAGAAAGCTGAAAATGTAGAGGAAGTTCACCTTTCAGCACAACAACGACTCAAAGCACACATCCAAATCCTCAAAAGCATGGCTTAACCAGAAGAAGATTAACATTTTGGAATGGTCCAGCCAGAGCCCAGACCTGAATCCAGTTGAACAACTGTGGGGTGATATGAAGAGAGCTGTGCATAGGAGATGTCCTCGCAACCTGACAGATTTGTAGCGCTTTTGCAAATATGTGGGCAAATATTTCCATGTCAAGATGTACCATGCTAATAGATTCCTACCCAAAAAGACTGCTGTAATAAAATCAAAAGGTAACCTAGTATTAGTTTAAGGGTGTGCACACTTATGCAACCAGGTTGTTGTGTTTTTTTTTTTTTTTTTTTTCTCAAAGATTGTTTGTTTTTCAATTGAATTGTTCACGTTATAGGTCACATTAAAGGTGGAAAAAGGTCTGACATCATTTATCTTTGTCTAATTTTTTACATCACAAACACCTGGCATTTTAACAGGGTTGTGTCGACTTTTTATATCCACTGTATGTGCCAAGAAACAAGCTGAGCGAGGGTTGTAGGTTTGATTAAGGATTACAGATTACATGTATTTAGTTGTCAAGGTTAAACTGAAATGTAACATCAGTTTTTAACCTAACCCCTTGGAAATTGGAAAGGTTCTATGTGTAGCCACATTCAGCACCCAGGTAGTAATTAGGGTTAACCGTCTAACTCAATGTCCCAATGACCAACTTCTTATCTTACTGGCTCAGTTATTTATTGCAGCAATTTTTTGGTTTCATGTTGGATTCTGTAATCACTGTAAGGTAAGGTAATCTACATAATAAATACAAGTAGCTAAATAATGCAGAATAATAGTTTTCCGTCTTTTTGCTTTTCTTTCTCGTTGATCACCCTCCACTGTCACATGCAGAGACAAGGAGGTGTGCCTTGAGCCGAGAGATGCATCCATCTCCTGGTGGAATGAACGGTTCTCTTAATGCCACTTCCACTCAGTACATTCTTGTCATCGGTCTTGTGATAAGCATACAGTGCCCGCCTGGAATGATTTGAGTAGTGAATTCTATTTAAAAAAAGTATCTACATATGGGATTTGAAAGTGGTACTGAATAATTTCATGCGGATGAGTGTACATATTGGTTTCCAATCTAAGGAAGACCTCTTCAGTGAATGACCGGAGAATGCTTACCATAAGGTAGAAATTGTCAGGAAAATCAGTGACCTTATCCAGGAGGTGAATATGGGAATGTACCAATTGTTCCGTGAATTGAACCCTCTTTGACAGTAATGAGATTACAATCAGAAATGGCCTGGGGGGGTTTAATTCTGTCAACAGAATCACCCTTTTATTACACCTATTGTAGATGTGAAGATACACTGATGATCCATTGACTATGCCATCAAAAACAACATCATTCTTGACATTGAAATGTTTATCTGGCTTAGAATGGGATAAACAAACATTTGTTTAATGTTATTTTAACAGGCACGTATGCTAAAAACAGTCTCACATACAGTTACATTCCTAAGGTTAAATGTCTTCCTTAGGGAAAGAGAAACAGGGTTTTTCTCCTTGGGGATTAGAACCAGTGAACATGTTTAATGGTCCAACACTCTTTACCACTAGGCTACCCTGATGTCACAAAATTGATGCTCTTCGGTGGAATTTGGCTGTGGTATTCTCAGAGTACAGCACAAAATCTAAAATATTTCACAGCAGGGGTGTTTCTAGGGTTTTATGTGACTGGGGGCTTAGCCTTCTTATACTGCATCTATCCTGACCCGATCCTATTCTGCAGCTCTGAGCATGACAGATGTTTTGCTGACTGATAAGTTGACATTCACATTGCTGTCTGGCAAGCGATGTGGAGGTACCCAGACAGGCCATCATAGGCAGACTTGGCTCTTGAGAGAAGACTGGCTGTGTGCACACTGACCAAGAATATTTGGTGGACACTGAGCTGCACTTCCTGACATCCTGCCAAATGAATGACTATGTTTGATTAATTTAGTTGAAAGGGTATAGGAGTGAAAGTGAAGACTGAGAGACAGAGATGGCTTGAGAGTGATCTAGTGAAATTGACAAAGAGGTACTATGAAAAATACAGACAGAGAGAGTTGCTGTCCATAACAGTGCAGTAATGTAGACAGACAGTGTCTAACTGACATTCAAGGAGTGCTTTAGTACTTGGTTAAAACATAGTTATCGGGGCAAGAAGGACAATATACCTCTTAATCTAGTTTCCCTCACATTGCCTTCACACAAGCACTTTCCCACACTTTCATTCCTGTAACTAATCATTAATAGTTTTCTTTAGGCGGTCATTTGTCCCTGTGCAGCAGACGTATTAGAAAAACATATGGTGATTATATTGTATTGGGGGCAATTCCCAGCCCTCATACGACATACAGTAATTATGTCTTGAATATCCATTTCAGGAATTGTTTTTCAGTAATGGCTTATCAGAGAATGGACCTTTTTATTTCTGTCTGAATGCTTTGCATCTATTTGTCGGCATGTCGTAGCTTAATATGGTACTGTTTTTAAAGGCACATACTTCAGGGTGAGTGTATGTAGGCCATTCCTTTGTGATTGATACTGTGGCCTTGTATCCTGTCACACTCAATCACTGTTACCCCGTCATGCCTCCTGCTGGCCCATCCCAAATGACAAATGCCAACTTCAGCGGACACTTTACGGTCTAGATATGCAGACAGACACACTGTTTTGGCATTGAAATTGAATTATTTTCAATATTTCACCATAGCTGGCTACACTGTGGGTTTGTTAACTTTGTGTGTGTGTGTGTTTGTCTGTGTGTCTGTGTGACTGTGTGTGTGTGTGTGTGTTGACTGCGTCTGTGCCTTTCTGCATGTTGGTGAATGATTTTTCTTCTTTGTCCTCTTCAGATAACATAAGACTGCCTGCTGCGTTCAGCTGTCCTTTCTCTGTGTAATAGTGCCTAGTGCAACGAGGAAGTATTCTGAGATTAACTAGCCATGTCAGAGGGAAAGCAATGCCTCCCTTGGATGACTCAGCTGCCCCTTCCTGTTGACCAATGACAGTGGCTGAGATAATGACTATACTTCCAGAAGTTAACTAGCGCTCAGAGGCACTCAGAGCAGTGAGGGAACTATGGGTAAGGCTGGGGGATACAGCCAGCTAGCCATCTAGCTATCCAGTCATCCAGAACTCTCTCAGTTCAATCCAAAATGCCCTTACTCTCAGTTATTATGCGCTGAGCCCTCTCTCTCTCCCCTAGCCCTTTCTAAACCCTATCTCTGGCCTTCTCTCTTCTCTGCTCTGGTCCTGGAGGACAAACCTTCGACGTGGCGCTGCATAGGCAAAGGCCCCTGAAATTACGATCTGGCGTGGCCTTACAGGCCTTTCTTCACTGGACTGTGTCAGCCGCCCTGGCAGCCCATTACATGCCCTGTTTAGAGGCTGCTTTTCCACCCCAGTAATCAGCCTCAATTGCCGTTTCTCATGCAAGAATTGGCTGACTTTGCAAGGGAATGCCATTTGCAGGATTAGAGTTTGAAATCTGTTTACTGTTATTGGTTTAATGTCCTAGCTCTGTCAGTCACACCAACAATAACCGCATTACCCATTGTTGTTGTTACATGATCATATTCAGTTGCTAAATTATCACTTTTAACTACTAATACATAATCAGATTTCACTAGTGCTACATGATCACATTACCCTAATTGCTACATTATCATATTAAGCTATTGTTACAACACAATTGCTACATGATCATATTTAAATATCGGTACATGACAGTAGCGCTTGTCTATAGGTGTGCAAATGAGTGTTGAAAGTGCTGGGCAGGTAATTATCGTCATATACACAACCTGCATATAGGGATTCCCCCATCTGAATTCCCACGCAGTGGGTGCCCCTTGGCACGTCTGTAGTGGGTGCCCCTTGGCACGTCTGTAGGCACGTCTACTGCCACTGAAAGGGGGGGTAATTTACTCTTGGCTATAGGGCCTCCTGGTGGCTTGGGGGTGTCGGTGCAGGGGGTATTGTGGGGCTCAGTGCTTCCCTTTGTCCTTGTTTCACTCAAAGACAGAGAGCAATTAAAGATGCAAAGACAAGTGTGACCCTGCTGCCCATCACTTTGACTGGGATGATGGCGTGAATATACAGATAATTTAGAGAGAAAATCCATTCACTGTACTCTCTCTCTCTCACACACACACATACACACACACACACACACACACACACATGCACTAATCCTCCACTTTTACACTCTCACTAAAACGCCTTCTGCTGCCCGGGGAGAAGAGGTTTTTTCTACTTGTATCACGGTCCCCATCTTTTCTTCCTTTCTGAATACCGTCTCATGCATAGAACATGTTTGGAAGGAAAACTCATCTATATTCTTCCACCCCCGCCCGCCGCGGTTCATTCAGCGTTCTCACTGTTGATCTTTACCGGTGTTGGCACCGTTGCGGTTTAAGCCGTAGTGCTGTTTTAGCTACCGCTCACTGAGTGTCTGATCTTTATCTCACCGGCCTTGTCGTGGCCCGTTTAGATCTCTACCATTTTAAACTGAACCACTGCACAAAACATATGGCCGTGCTGTGCCTACTCACTGCCAAATGGATGGTCTTATGTCAACATTTCACTGTGCACACAAACACACACACACACTCACACACCAGTGACACATGCGCAAACACTTGTCTGCATAACCACAATTGCATACATGTACGTGCACATGCATGCACACATACACCCACACACACACACGTGCAGACAAACACACTCCAGATGCAAAACCTCAGCCTCTAGCTCTATCCAACACATGGTTTCAGATGTCTGTCTGGCAGCTAATTAGATGGGTTCACTGTGAAACAGAAGGACTCTGGTTTGTGGATTTCCTCAAAAGCATTCCTCTGAAAGACCATACACTCCCCTCGGCTAAATGGGGCTGCACGGTCAGTTAGCCCATCCACTTCAAGCCGAGTGTCTATTAATAGAATAGCAGGTGCATTATATACATTATACTGTAAAAATAAATGTAATGACACTGTTAATGGCATTTTAGATACGCATTTTCCAGATAGCACGCAACCAAATGGGTTTTTCAATAACATTGCCAGGGTACATTCCAAATTGTTTTCTAGAATTACAAAAATTTCTCTTCTGCTTATGATAACAGTCTTTCGGAACCAATTGAAGTGCCTATATTTACAAGCTGTATTGCATTGTTTTCCTCAGCATGACATTGAAGTACAGTTAAATGCTAGCTGAATAGACCACAGAGGTATAATGATAGCACATGTTTAGAACAATATTTACTAGTCACTTCTCTCTCCCTTGCTCATTGAGCCACAATCACTGAGGACCTGCAGCCAAGCTGGTGAGGTATTATAATTTGTTTAAAAATGCTTTCTTCATAGAGTTTTAGTGCTTATTAGTTACGCTGCTGATGGCCGTGAGCCGCTTACCATTTAGCCCACAGGTAAAAGACTGCTGGCAGCCGTAAGCCATTAAACAGTCAGTCTGAAAGTATGAGCTGCTGCTAGCTGTTAGCCATTAGCCACTAAACAGTCAGCCTGAAGGTTGAAGAGATGCTGTTAGGCACATCTTGGGAATTAGTGGTGCTGGAAATACATAATCTTTCAATAGTTTGGGGTCACATAGAAATGTCCTTGTTCGAGTCCATATCCCAAAAATGTTGTCCATTACAATAAAGTCAAATTGATCAGAAATCATACAGTGTAGACATTGTTGATTTTGTAAATGATGCAAAACACCAGTCTCTCAATGTCAACAGTGAATAGAGATTGGTGTTTTGCAGGTACTGTTAATAAAGCTACCGGTTGTGGACCTGTGATGCATTTATTTAATAAAAACTGTACTTTCTAATTAATTTGACCTCTTGCTCAGTTGTGTAATGGAGCCTCTTGTCTTTCTATTCTGGTTAGTGTCACTGTTCTGTGAAGGGAATAGTACACAACGTTGTACAGTGAGGAAAAAAAGTATTTGATCCCCTGCTGATTTTGTACATTTGCCTGCTGACAAAGAAATTATCAGTGTATAATTTTTATGTAAGGTTTATTTGAACAACAAAAATATCCAGAATAACGCATGTAAAAAATGGCATTTTAATGAGGGAAGTAAGTATTTGATCCCCTCTCAATCAGAAATACTTTTGGCTCCCAGGTGTCTTTTATACAGGTAACAAACTGAGATTAGTAGCACACTCTTAAAGGGAATGCTCCTAATCTCAATTTGTAACCTGTATAAGAGACACCTGTCCACAGAAGCAATCAATCAGATTCCAAACTTTCCACCATGGCCAAGATCAAAGAGCTGACCAACGATGTCAGGGACAAGATTGTAGACCTACACCAGGCTGGAATCGGCCACAAGACCATCGCCAAGCAGCTTGGTGCGATTAGTCGCCAATAGAAGAAACACAAATTAACTGCAATCTCCCTCGGTCTGGGGCTTCATGTAAGATCTCACCTCATGGAGTTGCAATGATCATGAGAACGGTGAGGAATCAACCCAGATCTACACAGGAGGATCTTGTCAATGATCTCAAGGCAGCTTGGACCATAGTCACTAAGAAAACAATGGGTAACACACAACGCCATGAAGGACTGAAATCCTGCAGCACCCTCAAGGTCTGCCTGCTGGCCCGTCTGAAGTTTGCCAATGAACATCTGAATGATTCAGAGGAGAACTGTGTGAAAGTGTTGTGGTCAGATGAGACCAAAATCAAGCTCTTTGGCATCAACTCAACTCGCCATGTATGGAGGAGGAGGAATGCTGCCTATGACCCCAAGAACACCATCCCCACTGTAAAACATGGAGGTGGAAACATTATGCTTTGGAGGGTGTTTTTCTGCAAAGGAGAAAGGACTACTTCACTGCATCAAAGGGATGATGGATGGGGCCATGAACCCTCAAATCTTGGGTGAGAACCTCCTTCCCTCAGCTAGAGCATTGAAAATGGGTCGTGGATGGGTTTTCCAGCATGACAATGACCCAAAACACACGCCCAAAGCAACAAAGGAGTGGCTCAAGAAGAAGCACATTAAAGTCTTGGAGTGGCCTATACAGTCTCCAGACATTAATCCCATAGAAAATCTATGGAGAAAAACAAGACCACCGGATCTCTCATGCCACAAATGCTCAGAGACAAGAAGTACTTACTTCACTTTACACATTGATCAAGTAATATTCATTTATACAAATGTGTGCCATTTAGTGTGCACTTTTCTCTTTCTTTCACTATGCAGTATGTGAAAACATTTTGTTTTGGTGACACTAGCGGGTGTTGAACAAACACTCTTGGTAGTGGCATCTGAGCACCACACAGCTTTTGTGAATGCCACATGACAGTAACACTGCTCTTATGTAGATACAGATGGCCAGTGTTTTTGACTTTTCTGTGCACATATTCCTAAAGCGGAAATTAGCCACTTAAGTGGGTGTCCGCATATTAAAGACTGTTCATTAGCATGCTGACCTGTATTACTCTAGATCAGAGCAAGCTCAGGCTGGAAATCAAGTCCCACCTATGAGTCCCACCCAATTCACTCAAGGTTATTTATGTGTGCATCAAATTCCATGTTTAAAACATTTGTATATATTTTCATAGATAGGTGTCATTGCAGCTATACTTTTGTGTGTGTGTGTTTGTGTGTCTGCTGTCTTTTTGTAGTCCCACACAAATCCAAGTGCATCTGCGCTGTGGTTTGCGACTGCAAGAAGCACACAGAGAAAAGAAATGGTTCCCTCAAAGAATTGTCTTTCTCCTGGAGTAGGTCTCTGAAGCGAACAGGTCTGTGATGCTGCTGTGAGAGGTACTGAATGCTAAACACTGTGGAAACCCTCTTCTCCACTGCTTGCAATAAGATGTGGGAGGGGTGGGGAGGGGCGAACGGACGGAAGCAAACTTAGAAATGGAATTCAGAAGGAATGAGTCCCTGAAAGAGACAGAGGGATGGAGGGAGCTGAAAAGAGAACGTAAGTGGAGCTACAGGGTGTGAGAGAGCAAATTTTGGAGAAAGAGTAGAGCTAGAGATCGTCAGGGTAGAGATAGTCGGTCACTAAGCCCTTGGGATTTCTGCTTCCCGCTGAACCGAGGGGGAACGTGGTCCGTAGGGCTTCAGGCCTCAGTCTCATCGGCTGACTAACAGCTTGGTACCAGCAGTATGGCTGCCGCCCCGGCTATCCTTGGTCACGCATCCCCAGGAGGGTCAATCACACTCGCGCGCTCCCTTCCCATCTCCGACCCGGCCTGCCGCAGTACAGCACTCGCACTGTTTAATCAAGTGCATTACCGTGCTCATGTGCCGTGGCTACTTCGTCCAATGGCGTGTGAAGAAGCCCTCTCCTCCCCCATCTGATTGCGGCCTGGCTGTCTGAAGCATTGCCACCGGCGCCTTACTGTGCTGCTGACTGATTGGTCAGACACGTAGGATTATCCTGAAAGACACAGCTGCACAAACTGGTCTGAACCTGATTTTTTTGGTGGATACTGTGCTTCTGTCTTATGGCAGGACTTGTTTTGTTGGAGGTTATACAACTGCATTGGTTTTCATTTGAATTATTTCACAGTTGTGTTGAAGGTGGGAACAGTGACAATTTAGACAAGGCAGTCTGATTGAAGTAAGAGGTATCCTAAATGTTCTATCATATAAGGAAAAAAGCAATTAATACAATTACAGGCTAAAATTACGGACTTTTAGTAAGTTTTTTGTAATTAATTTTTTTCCATGAGATTGCGTATTTTAGTGCAAACTCTGGGCAACCTCCCATCATGGGCAGAATCATTGTCCATCTAGATTGTCCATCTACATTCAGGGACTGTTACATTCAGAGTTGTCCATGGAGTGAGGCGAGGAAATTATCATTGACTCAGCTAATTCCCAGGTGTGATTAACTGACACAGCAAATTCACAGGTATGGATTGGCTTTGGAGATTTTTTTGGCTGCGACAGTGTTCTTCCAGTTTTGATATTAGGGCCATATCCAGTTAGTCATGAGTTGCGCTTTCTATGCATGAAGCAACATAATTTCATTCAACATAATTTAGCAAACAAACCCTTTGCACTTAATTTGACCTGTCACCTTGGTGATAAAAGCACATCAAGTCATTTTGCATTGGTGTGGCCAATGTAACCTTCCACATCTTGTCCTTATCGCCATCTCTTTTTTTCTAACCTTCTCTCTATCCCTCCATTCCTCTCTCCCTTTCTCTCATCCTTCCCTACTTCCTCTCGCTCTACTATCTACCTATTTCTTTCTTTCTGGGTCACTTTCTCCTCTTTCTCCTTTACATCTGTCTTATTCCTCTCTCTCTCTTCCTCTCCCTTCTTTCTGTGTGTATTCTACATGGCTAGCTGCACCCGTGGGCCAATTGGCTGAGACCTCTGTCCCCAGTGTTAATTGAACTGTGCCGCCTAGCACTTCGCTCTACACCTCTTCCCTTGCTCGCTCACTAAATCCCTCCCTCCCTTTCCCTTTTTTCTCTACCTAACCCTACTTTAAGCAGAGAGCAGCTGGGTCTGGTCTGTCTGTCTCTTTTGCTTTATTTCTCTGCCCTCCCTCCTTCGCATCGTCTCTCTCCCTCTGCTCTCTTTCTCTCCTTAGCCTCCTTTAAGGAGGGAGCAGCTGTGGGAGCTGGTCTGTCTGTCTCTTTGGTTTTGTCTCTGGCTGTTCTCTATTCCACCTCTCCCTCTGTCCCTCCATCCTTTTCTGCATGCCATGACAAGCTGCTCTCTTCTTCATTTATTCCTTACTAGACCATGGGGGGTAATTTAACTAACGAAAGCATTATTAAGAACTGTCTAGATGAAGGTCACGATGGGCATGTAGAAATGCACACACACACACACACACACACACACACTCTCACACACACACACACACACACACATACATACGTATTGTACTCATTTTGACAGACCTACTCATTCTAGGGTATTTCTTTATTTCTACTGTTTTTCATTGTGGAATAATAGTGAAGACATCAAAACAATGAAATATCACGTATGGAATCATTTAGTCACCAAAGATTCTTCAAAATACCTTTTTCCTTGATAACAGCATATTCTGTCTTGGCATTCTTCATCCAACTTCAAGAAGAACACCTGAAGTGTGCAAAGATGTCATCAAGGCAAAGGGTGGCTACTTTGAAGTATCCATCTACAATATTACATTTATTTTGATCTGTTGAACACTGTTTTGATTGCTACATGATACCTTATGTTATTTCATGGTTTTGATACATTCACTGTTATTCTACAATGAGCATTAATAAAAATGAATAGCTTTGAATGAATAATTGTGTCCAAACCTTTGACTGGTGCTGTACAGTACATATACATATACCAGCCATACCATTATGACCACTGATAAGTGATGTGAATAATAACACTGATTATCTCCTTATCATGGTACTTCTCTGTGGGTGGGACAATTAGGCAGCCAGTGAATATTCTGTCCTCATAGTTTATGTTGGACACAGGAAAAATGGGCAAACGTAAGGATCTGAGCGACTTCGGCAAGGGCTAAACTGTGAGGGCTAGATGACTGAGTTAGAACCTCTCCAAAACTCCAGCCCTTGTGGGGTGTTCTTGGTCTGCAGTGGTCAGAACCTATCAAAAGAGGTCCAATGAAGGAGAAGCGATGAACCGGCAACAGGTTCATTGGCGGCCAAGTCTCATTGATGCACGTGGCGAACGAAGGCTGGCCCGTGTGGTCCGATCCAACAGATGAGCTACTGTAGCTCAAACTGCTGAAAAGATTTATGCATCACAGTTTCTTACGTATGGGGCTACGTAGTCGCAGACCAGTCAGGGTGCCCTTGCTAACCCTTGTCACTGCCAAAAGCGCAATGGAAGAAGGTGGCCTTTTACATCATGTTGATGGCACGATGCGTTTGCATCACTTTCCTGGAGAACACATGGCGTCAGAATGCACTATGGGTAGAAAGCAAGCCGGTGGCTACAGTGTGATGCTTTGGGCGATGTTCTGCTGGGAAACCTTGGGTCCTGACATTCATGTGGCTGTTACTTTGACACATACCACCTACCTAAGCATTGTTATAGACAATGTGCATCCTTTCATGGCTACGGTATTCCCGGATGACATTGGCCTCCTTCAGCAGGATAACCCGTCCTGCCACAATGCAAACATGGTTCAGGAATGGTTTGAGGAGCACAACAAGTTCAAGGTTTTGACTTGGCCTCCAGATTCCCCAGATCTCAATGCAATTGAGCATCTGTGGAATGTGCTGGACAAGCAAGTCCGATCCATGGGGGCCCCACCTCACAACATACTGGACTTAAAGGATCTGCTTCTAAAGTATTGGTGCCAAATTCCACAGCACACTTTCAGAGGGCATGCCTCGACAGATCAGGGCTGTTTTTGTGGCAAAAGGGGGACCTACACAATTAGGCATGTTGTCATAATGTCATAGCTTATCGGTTTACATACAAACATGGATGCATTCATGTAGTACACACACATATAAATACATAAACATAGAGTAAAATTTACTAATGCACAAAAGACTTATTAACTATAGCAGTCTCTTGACATTTCTTTTGATAATCCTCCTCAGCTCCCTTCAGATTCATCCAGGACTGTAGTTGCCCCCGGCTCAGGAGTTGATTCAGTCCCTAATATCCATACCAGCAGAAACGGACGAATCCAAATTGCTCCTGCAGTATGTTTGCACATGCACTGTCTGGGAGCGTTTGTCGTTCCTTCAATTAAAATTCGTAGATTAACAAGATTGGAGTATTCCTGAGTTGGCAGTGTTCACAGTCTAGAGTCTGGGTGCTAAAATTCCACAGGCAGCATTACTGAAACACCTCATTGAGTTCTGAATGTTTGTCTGTGGGCGTTAACATCTGAATGTGCTCTTCTGTGATCGGTTGGCTAGGTTTGTACATAAACGCGTGTGTGTGTTTGTGGTCGAGACTGCGATACTTGTTCTCTTTAATTGTTATTCTTTTTTGCCTGGAAATCATAGGGACGCTTGGTTTTTCTTTTTGCATTTTGTTAACTAAGACTGCATGACATCGACACACTCAGGATTATGTAGTATGTTCAGACAAGCAGACCTCCCACAATAATAACAGATGTTGGTTATTACTAGAGACATTTAAAAAATGTGTTATTTTTAAAGCACTTAGATGCTAAGGTAATAGTGTGTCTTGGAGCGAATGTGGAAATACACTTGAACTCAATTCAACACTTGAATGCACTGAATTAAATACAGTGGTCTGCAAAAGTTTGGGCAACCTTGTTAATGTCCATGATTTTCCTTCATAAATCGTTGGTTCTTAGGATAAAGAAAATCAGTTAAATATATCATATAGGAGACAAACACAGTGATATTTGAGAAGTGAAACGAAGTTTATACCATTTACAGGAAGTGTGCAATGATTGTTCGAACAAAATTAGGCATGTGCATAAATTTGGGCACTACAATCAAAAAATAACTCAATATTTTGTAGATCCCCCTTTTGCAGAAATAACAGCTTCTAAACGCTTCCTATAGCTTCCTATGAGGGTCTGGATTCTGGTTGGAGGTATTTTGGACCATTCCTCTCTACAAAACACCTCTAATTCATTCAGGTTTGATGGTTTCCGAGCATGGACGGCTCTCTTTAAGTCACACCACAGATTTTC
>JACXGJ010012616.1:0-17444 GCA_016801105.1 Esox niger
CATCTAAGTCTCTGTCTCACTCTCCATCTAAGTCTCTGTTTCACTCTCCATCTAAGTCTCTGTCTCACTCTCCATCTAGATCTCTGTCTCACTCTCCATCTAGATCTCTGTATCTCTCACTCTCCAGCTAACTATGTCTCACCCTCCATCTACCTCTCTATCTCACTCTACATATCACTCTCCACCTGTCTTTGCCTCCCATTATTCATCTCACTATATTTGTGCCTTCCTGTGTCTTTGTCTCTGTATTAATATCTGAACCTGTCTCACACTTGATCTAATGCTTTGTCTCTGTATTACTCTTTGAATCTGTCTTACTCTGTCGCTCTTCATCTCACTCTTGTTTTTACTCTTCATCACACCCTGACTCCCTCTCCACCTGTCTTTGTCTCCCTTTCTTCATCTCGCTATTTCTGTGTCTTCCTGTATCTTTGTCTCTGCATAACTCTCAGACTCTGTATCTTTCTATCCCATTTTCTGGGATCTGTCATGTCTGGTTTTAAATTGTTTGTGGTTCTATGTATTCCGTGGAATTCTTTTTTTTGCATTTGGATAATTTCATCAGGTTCTACCTCATTTTGTGGACATTGTGCACTAATCCGGTATAATTGTGAAAGCCAGGTCAGCCTATTGTTGCATCCCTCAATAGTATGACAATCTTTTGTGAATCTTAATACACTACTCCAAAACATTAAAGGAACACTAAAATCACACATGGTGCTTCGATGAATAAAATATATTAAAGATCAAAATCTTTACTGTACATTTAATTTGTTGAGAACAAAATGACATAACCACAGTGAAAGGAACCTAAAATCACTAACTGATTCAGGGCTGGATTCAAACACCAAAATTCTAAGTAACCAACTGAAATCACAGCCTGATCCAACTTGTGTGAATTTCATCATGGCAACTCAAAATGTGACTCGGTAGTGTGTATGACCCTCACATGCCTGTATGCACTCCTGAGAATGTCCGGGCATGTTCCTGATGAGACGGCGGATGGTGTCCTGGGATCTCCTCCCAGACCTGGATCAGGGGATCAGTGAGCTCCTGGGCAGTCTGTGGTGCAACTTGGCGGCGTCAAATGCACGATACATAACATCCCTTAGATTTAGGTCTGGGTAACGTGAGGGCCAGTCAGTGGCATCAGTGCCTTCGTCATCCAGGACCTGCCTACACACTCTGGCCCCAGAGGCCAAGCATTGTCTAGCATATGGAGGTCTGTGTGACTCTCCAAGGACAAGCCTCCCCAGACCACTGACCCACCAGTCATGCTGGATGATGATGCAGGCAGCATAACGTTCACCACGGAATCTCCACACTCACGCCTGTCACATGTGATCAGTGTGAACCCGGTCTCATCTGTGAAGAGAAAAGGGTACTAATGGCGGACCTGCCAATTCTGGTGTTCTTTGGTGAATGCCAGTCGGGCTGGACGGTGCTGGGCTGTGAGCACAGGTCCTACTAGAGGATGTCGGGCCCTCATGCCAACCTCATGGAGTCTGTTTCTGACAATGTGCTCAGAAACATACACACCAGTAGCCCGCTTGAGGTGATTTTATAGGGCTCTGGCAGTGCTCTTCTTGTTCTTCCACGAGTGAAGGAGCAGATACCGTTCCTGTTGCTGGGTTAATGGCCTCTTTGGCCCTGTCTCCTCGTGTAATGGCATGTCTCCTGGAATATCCTCCATGCTCTTAAGACTGTACTGGGAGACACTACAAATCATCTGGTGATGGCACGTATGGATGTCCTGTCCTGGAGGAGCTGGGCTGCCTGCGCATCCTGAATGGCTTGCAGGTACCGCCTCATGCTACCAGTAGTGACAAGGACACTGACAAAATGCATAACTAGAGAAGAATCAGTCAGGAAGGATATAGAAAGAGCAATTGTCTGTGGCCACCACCTGCAAATCCATTCCCATTATTGGGGTTGTCTTGCTGTTGCCTCCAGTGCACCTGTTGTCACTGTCACTTGCACCAAAACAAGTGACAATGGCTTATACTGGACATTGATATCCCTGAAGTTTAATTGACTTGGTGTTATACTG
Source organism: Esox niger (assembly GCA_016801105.1). NCBI lineage: Eukaryota > Metazoa > Chordata > Actinopteri > Esociformes > Esocidae > Esox > Esox niger. Next base: position 2,051 of record JACXGJ010012616.1, read on the forward strand.
TGATGATTGTGTGTTCCCTTCATTTATTACAGCATGGCAAAGTCCCCTATTGTGCTACTGTTTAGGCCAAAGTACATGTTATTCAGGGCCACAGTTTCTAGGTAGAATTTATATTTTTGGTCCTGGTACTTTTTTTGCAACCTGCCGGAGTATTATAGAAGTGTGATGAATTTCTTCAGCAGATTTTCTGTAGCTGCTTCTGTAGGCCTTCCTTGGTTAAGGACAAAAGCACCAGAAAGACACCAGGAGGTTGAGCCTGAGCGATACAATTCTGGTTCCACTGTGCTAGTCAATTCATTGACATACACATTAAAGAGAGTTGGGCTCAAGCTGCATTTTCGTATCTCTCACCAGGCCGGAGGGATGGAATGTGTGTCTTTATTGATATTTTAACGCCACATTGACTGCTCAATTGTTTGTGCACATTGACTTTACAATATTGCATATTTGTATTTTTCCCATCAATGCTTTTGAATCATATGTATAGCAAGACCTAATGAAAAACAATATTGAAAACCATTTCTTAAACAAAAAAAGCAATAAAAGACCATTTGTTTCTTTGTCAATTAGGGTGTGCAGTGTCTATATACATGGTCTGTCAGAAAATAAAATAATTTGGTAAGAACTAGATCATTTGAGATTTTCCAGTGACACTGTGGCCCTATCCAGGGGAGTTTGTTATATGGTGGGAAATGGTAAAGAAGTGTCTTAAACAGTTCCTTATGTAAAATTGTGTATGACATTTTTTTACGTGTTAGAAATGTTGCTTGAATATAACTCGGATATGCTCTTTTAAGAAAGGCTGTAGATAGAAGGACAACAGCCTTAAATTTACTATGGAGTTTTCCAGCTTTCCAGATGGTTGAACATTCTGTTCTTCTTAAAGAGGTGGTTTTTCAAGTTATGCTGCTTTTCTTTTCTTCCATGTGGGTTACAATTTCCAATGTGCCGTCTTTCATTCCAAATGAGCTGTTAGAGTGTCATTTGCTGTGTTTACAGAAGTCTGCAAGTTCTAGCACAATTTTACCAATAACTAGCCAACAACCACCAATGAAACAGGTTGTGTCTTTAAGTGACCAGCGTTTATGTTTCTTGTACTTGCCAGGACATACGTTATGACAGTAGGTTATATGTATGTTGCTTTTGTGAGTACGAGTAGTCTACAGTGTTGAGCTAGTTTCCCAAACAGCTGAGGTGCTATTACTGATGCAGTGCAGGAGGGAAGTCAAGTGGCAGCGGCTAGCATCTCTTAATAACAAAGGGAGACATAGGAATGGGAGGCGTCGGAGATAATAAAACAGGCAAAGCTTAGTTTTCTGTAGTAAATGCCACTTTAAAAAGAGAATGTTATTGTAGTATCCTTTTCTTTGAATCATTGGGGGAACCGGTGGTGTATTTTTTTATGAGCTATTTCATACTTGTTACTATGCGAACAATAGAAAGAGCCAGCTGCAAAAACACTCCAAAAGGTTCACCAAATGGTTCTTTGTGGAACCATTAAAACGGTCAATACTGAAGTCACATCGGTCAGTACTGAAGTGACATTGTCAAAACTCTTCACAGTCGTCGAAACATTAGTGTATGTAGACAAATTTGTGAATAATTTTTCATTGCCTTCACACAAAAGTAATGGAGATAGCCAGTCAAACTGCGAAAAAAATTATCTTTGTAGACGTCACTGGATGCAACCAGGCAAAAACACGCCATTGGGAAGGAAATGGGATTGGTCAGAGAACCACTGTGGATGTCCCAGGCCAGAGAGGAGCTAACATCAAAATATGTGCAGCACTGTCAAATGATGGTTTAATGTTAGACAAACCACTCATTGGTCCCTACTGTGCAGAGAGGCTAGTGATTATACTATACATTTTTAGGTCTGTGTGTTATGAGTGACAATGTCTGTTTCTGAGTGAGAATTGTGGCCAGTGTTATGGTTGAACAAGCTTATTTTGAGACATGTATGAAGTGTTTTGATAGTTTTAGTAAGTTTTGGAGTTGAGATTAACTGTTTGGCCAAGATGCATGTTAGAAATGCAGACTGTGTAAAGGGTTTTGCAAAAGTGGTGACAGTATTGACCAATGCTTTTCAGGAAAAACTGTAGGAACTCTTTAAAAGTGCTCATGGAAAAATGTAAAATGGTTGCCCACAGTTTTAATCTGAAGAAACCCTAAATGACCCTCAAGAACATTTTCTATTTAGAGATCGTTTTTTAGAGTGTTTTTTAGAGAGTGGGGTTTCTTTTTCCTTCCTTGTGTGATCCATTTTCGAATGGAGGGTCTTTAGGTGGGTCCGCTAGTAAAATGTGTAGTTAACATTGTACACTTAGACTGTAGAGGAACAGTAATGGTATCAACTGTTTATATACTTCAAATACAAGGACTGTGGTTTGGTATCCATATGAGCTGGTGAGATAATCCTGTGGGATCTTTTGCTGCGTGTTTAACATTGCCCAGGTGGTGGCGCTGCTGGTCAGAAATCTCCAAATCCTTCCCGTTTCACTGCACCAACAGAGTTGTCAGAACCAACATCTGGGGTCGTTGTACAAGGTCAAGTCCAAGTCACGCTCGGTGCTGCTAGCAACCATGGTGGCGTAAAGAGGAATGGACAAATCCCCACTCACTCCAAAAGACAGAATCTACATAGTCGGGGAAAATCGTCAGAGCAGGATGATCTGGAAAACGGTGTGCTTATGTGGAGCTTATACGGCAAAAGAAAACTGATTGGCAAGAAGTTGTGTGTCACCCCATGTGAGGGGATGATGACGCTGGTGGTGAGAGTGAAGGACGACAAAGGTCCGAAGGAGGAGGGGGTCGACCCTGAGCGGTTCAGCCATGTGCAGGACTGTTGTTTGTACATGGAGATGGGGACTTTTATATCACTGTCACCCTGTCTCTGAATTTTCATTATATCACTCTCACCTTACCTCTCACTCTTCTTACTTTCTCTTTCGCTCTCTTTATTCCCCAATCTCCAACCACTTCCCCGATGTACGTACCAGTACAAGTGTTCATGTAAGTACCAGTCAGTACATGTGTTCATCTATGTACCATTACAAGTGTTCATGTAAGTAGCAGTCAGTACATGTGTTCATATATGTACCAGTACAAGTGTTCATGTAAGTACCAGTACAAGTGTTCAAGTATATACCAGTCAGTACGTGTTCATCTATGTACCAATACAAGTGTTCATCTATGTACCAATACAAGTGTTCATCTATGTTACATTGCAAGTGTTCACGTAAGTACCAGTCAATACATGTGTTCATGTGTGTACCAGTACAAGTGTTCATGTATGTACCAATACAAGTATTCATCTATGTACCAGTACAAGTGTTCTTGCACGTACCAGTACAGGTGTTCATCTATGTATCAATACAAGTGTTCATCAATGTATCAGTACAAGTGTTCATGTAAGTACCAGTACAAGTGTTCAAGTATGTACCAGTCAGTACGTGTTCATTTATGTACCAATACAAGTGTTCATCTATGTACCAATACAAGTGTTCATCTATGTTCCAGTACAAGTGTTCAAGTATGTACCAGTCAGTACATGTTCATCTATGTACCAATACAAGTGTTCATGTCTGTACCAATACAAGTGTTCATCTATGTACCAGTACAAGTGTTCTTGCACGTACCAGTACAAGTGTTCATCTATGTATCAATACAAGTGTTCATCAATGTATCAGTACAAGTGTTCATGTACGTACCAGTAAAAGTGTTCATCTATGTTCCGGTACAAGTGTTCATCTATGTACCAGTCAAAAGTTTGGACACTTTTGTGGGTCACTTTTACCCACAGTGAATGGGTAAGTGTGTCCAAACAATTGCCTGCTACTGTATGTATAAATGGAGTGATGTGCTGGGTAAAAGGGCCAGCAGGAGCCCTGCCCTACTCTGGTCGTATCACATGGATCAAGTGCGTGCAAGAGGACGGTGGAAGCTGCTCATCACGTATTACAATTTGCTCTACCGGCTCATGTTTCTTGACGTAAGTCACCATGGCAACCTTGTGATTACAATGGAAAACAAGAGGATTTACTTTGTGTTTGTGTGTGTGTGTGTGTGTGTGTGTGTGTTTGTTCTCTGTGTGTGTGTGTGTGTGTGTGTGTGTGTGTGTCTGTGTGTGTATGAGAGAGAAAGGGGAAGAGTCATCACTGGAAACACATCCAGCCAAACAAGGTCACTTCCCACAGAAGCATGGTGGGAAGTCTCCAGTCCAGCCAATCAGAGTCCATCTCTATCTTGGCTTTCCTATGTCCTTGAGAACTGGATCCAGAGTTGCCTTGCTGTCCTGTCAAGCTGCCACTGCCATGCTCCTGTCAAAAGAGAAGCCAGGGGGGGCGAACCAGGCAACGTCACATGATCACATCTCCTTCAGGTCCAGTTCTACGATTACAACGGTAGAATTGCAGAACCCATGATGGTTCTGGACCAAAGCCATTTATTTATGAATCATGCAATCTGTTTGTTGGTGAGGATAGGGTTATTTTGTGTGTGTGTGTGTGTGGGTGTGTGTATATTTTAGGTCTTTCTATTCTATAGTAAACCTTTAAAAAAAATTACTCACAGAGACCTTTTTCCGGTCCTCATGAGGTGAAAGTCAATTTCCGGCTCAGGGTTTAGGTTTAGGGTCAAACTTACTATTAACTTTAGAGTTAGAATTGGTGTTTCTTTACGGTCCAGGCATTGTTGGTTAAGTTCAGGGTTAAGGTTAGGCATTACATCTAGGTAAAGATAGAACATAAATGTTACTTTATTGAGGTTAAGGTTAGGGTTAGGTTTATGGTTAGGACAAGGGAGTATGCAATTGCTATTTTCTGGTCCCCATAAGGGTAGCTGTACAAACGTGTGTGTGCATTCGTGCGTGCGTGCGTGCGTGTGTGCGTGCGTGCGTGCGTGCGTGTGTGTGTGTGTGTGTGTGTGTGTGAAAGGACTTGGGTTAGGTTCTGGGTCCTCTGACCTTGTTATTATACATGCACGGAAACAGAAGTCTTTCACAAGAGGTGGCTTAAACATCACCATCAGAGAGACATTAGTTCACTTTAAAAACGATTCATTCAGCGGTTGATTTTATTACCCAGGATTTGATGTTAATATGTTTAGGGTTGTTTTGATTCCCCATGACCTCCATAAAACCGACCCCACAAACTCTGACCTCTGTTCAATAAGCAAAGCACTGAATTAGCAAAGTGTTAATTCCCTGAAGACTTAGGTTATTATAAGGTTAGGACTTAAGATTCCATTGAAAACTTTAGATGATTTAACTTTTAAACCCCTGATAAACCCATAATCCAACCCATGACTTTCTCTGCATGTTATGCTATGTTTGTAATTGATTGCGTTAAGTTGTTTTGCCATTAATATACACATTACACCCCACACAATGTGAGCACATATATTGAAAAAAGAAATATCAGATGCATTCAAATCTTTCAGAAAGCCTCTACCTGCTTTGTACACCTGGATTTGGGTGGTTTCTCCCAAACTGTCAGATTGGATGGGGACTGTCGGTGAACTATGATCCGCTGGTCTCTCCACTGATGTTAAACAGAGTTAACGTGGCTTTCAGGCTTTTTGACAAAGCATTCCCCAGTTCTATTCCTGAATGCAATTCTATATCTGAGGTCTACAGAGAGTTCTTTGGATTTCATGGCTGGGTTTTTGCTCTGACATCCACTGTGGGAGCTTATATAGACAAGTGAGTGCCTTTCTAAATAAATTTAGCTGAATCCAGCCGGAGTCGTCTGTGGCGGTTGTGTAGCCACATAATCGCCATGGCCACATCGTTGAAGCTACAAACTCATATGTAACCTGGTTAAGATCAGTAGAGTTTCTGAAAGACGTGGCAATGTTTAGTTTTGCTCTATAGCACCCACATGCTGTGCTATCAACCAACAGATGAGCTAGGAGATGCGAAAGTAAATTATGTCTGAATTATTTCCGGCATTGCAAATGTCTTCCATCTATACCCTCTTTCCCCTTTCTTTTCTCTTTCTGATCCACAAATTTACAACTCTCCCTCCATTGTTCCCCCTCCCTATTTTCCCACCAGTAAACGCTGTTTTAGATTGTCATGACCTGTTTTTTAACCTTTCACCTTTGTCCTTTTTCCAGTTCTTGTTAGGGACATCTTTTGTGTTTAATAGTGGGAGATTGAGGGGATTAGGACTGAGATTTTGTAGATTGAGGAGATTAGGGCTAAGAGTGGGGTGAGGGTTGAGAGGCAGTGTAGGGAGGAGGGGAATGGGGACGAAGGAGTGCAGGGATTAGGCAAGGCTTAAAGAGAGAGGGCAGAGGGAGGGCTGGTGAAGGGAGAAGTGGGTAGGTGTTGGATACAAATGGAAAGGTTGTTAGCAAGCAGACAGTGAGATGTATCTGTCTTTGCTTGACCTGCAACCTAATACTGGTTATTTTATTAACCTAGAAGTGTTGTTCTGGAAATGTAAATTAGTTTTGGTATAATTTGCAAGTCATACCCTCCAAAATCAGGTGACCTGAGAAGAGGTCAGTTCAGTGCGACTAGGGAATACTACAGCCGGACATTTGTCATTTCTGTGCGTTCTGACTAAGCTCTTTTGGAATAAAACATTAATGTTCTTCTGTCAATTAAATTATCATCGCATTTCTTGTGATGCTGGGTCCTGTTTGCTACAGTTAAAGGCCACATGATCAAAAGTCATTACTGCAAAAGTTTCTCATTGTCTGAATGTCCTTTATGTACGTTTTGGCAAACTCCAAGTGGGCAATCAAGTGCCTTTTCCTCATGTGAGGATTCCATCTGGCCACTCTACCATTAAGGCCTGGTTGGTGCTGTGCTGCAGAGATAGTTGTCCTTCTGGAAGGTCCCATCTCCACAGAGAAACTCTGAAGTTCTATCAGAATGATATTTTCTCCCAGTTGCTCAGTTTGGGCAGCTTTCAGAAGAGTGTTGGTGATTCCAAACTTCTTCCATTAAAGAATGATAGAGTCCACTGTGTTTATGCGAACCATAAATACAGCAAAGAATTTTGATACACTTGCCGAGATGTGTGCCTCGACACAATCTTGTCACAAATCTATATGGACAATTTGTTCAACCTCATGCCTTGGTTTTTGCTCTGATATGCATTTTCAATTGTGAGATGTCAAATATACAGACATGCCTTTCTAAATCAGGTTCAATCAATAGAATTTACCACAGTGGACTCCAATCATGTTTCACAGTGGGAAAATCTCAAGGATGATTAATGTGAACAGGATGCGCCAGAACTCAATTTTGAGTGTCATACCAAAAAGTCGGAAAACTTATGTAAAAGTAATATACATTTCTAAATAAAAAATAATATTTTGTCATTATGTGTTATTGTGTTTAGATTCATGAGGAAAAAAGGAATTTAATCAATTTTAGAACAATATTGTAACAAAACAAAATGTGGAAATAGTGAAGGAGTCTAAATTCGTTCTGAATGCACTATATTCCTGATTACAAATGAGAAAGGTACCAGTGTTCTCAGTATATACCAGTTGATTTAGAAGATGCCAATACGCCCAGTAGATATCAATGGTTATATATATATTTTGTAGATACAACTACATTTTAAAAGATACGAGTTTCAGTAGATTTATTGAATGCCAGTAGATACCAGTGGACTTAGTAGATACGAATAGATTCAGTAGATCCCAGTAAGTTACCAGTAGTTTTATTACAAACAATTGCACGTGATTATCAGGAAACACTAGTAGATATCAGTAGATTAACCAGATACCGTTAGATGATGGCTAGATGAATAAATGATAGATTTTCCACCTCTCTCCTTAACCCTCTCCATCATTTTTATTTTTATGCCAACCCTTCTCTTGTGTTTAGCAACAATACCTTGATGTGGCCCATCGATTGTCAGCAATGAGAGACAGGAAGCGCCAAGGCGCTGATTAGCATACAATTAGGACTGACCCACAGCCCCTAAGACAGGCAGAGGGGCAGCCAGATGCAGGGAAGGATGAAGGGATGGAGTGATGCGCGGAGGAGGGAGAGACGGCTGACTTGATGGCTCCTCGTTCTGCTGACGCGACCTGACTGGGACAGCAGTGGGGTCTCCGAGGGAGCGGGCAGGACGAGCCGGGTGCCAAGCCAGTATTGACGTTGCAGGGGAGGGGTGGGGCGCTGTCACCCTCATTAACGACTGGAGGGGGTGATCAGAGAGAGAGAGGGGAGGGTAAGAAGAGGGGCTGATCAGAGAGGTGTGGGGGGAAGGGGCCTTTTCACACCCCCACACTGGCTTTTTCAATCTCCCCTGCTCTTTAAGCATATACCAGACAAATCAAACATGCAGAAACCTTTTTTGTGTGTAAGTTGACTGAGAGCACATTGCTATTCACTACAGTTGCCTGGGAGCTACTAGGTTTAACTGTCTTGCTCAAGGACAGGATTACATCTTAATGTTCACCTTAAGGGGACAGATTATTCTCCTCGGATATAGCAACCTTTTGGCTTAGGTCCAATGCTCGAACTGCTAGATATTCTGCCCTTTATCTACAGGGCAAGTCAGGAACTCTTATGAAACCTTTTTCTAAACCCTTAAAGAACACCTTTCTTTGAGAGTGTGCCAAAAAGGAAGAAACATTTGGAATAACAATTTTTGTTCCCAGTAGAACCCTTGGCCTTGGTTCTTGGTTAAAATAAAACCCACAGAGACTTCTGCACGGTACCCCAGAGAGTTCTACACTGTACCCCAGAGACTTCTACACGGTACCCCAGAGACTTCTGCACGGTACCCCAGAGACTTCTACACGATACCCCAGAGACTTCTACACGGTACCCCAGAGACTTCTACACGGTACCCCAGAGTTCTATCTGGAAGAGAAATGTTCCAACATGGGTGTTTTTGTAAATCATTCTTCGCATCTCCTCTCCTTCTCTATCCGAAGCAAGACCTCGACAAGTCTAAAACAGCAGAAGCAATACAGCCTTGCCTTCATTAGTAAACAGCTATCAATGTTATTGAGTCCGGCAACCCCCCTGCTGTTTGTCCTGATGCATTGGCACGCCATTGATGGTAAGCGGGACAGGGAACAGTGACAAATTAAAATGTCAACTGTAGCAAAGGTGGATCTCCTCGCCACTCCACTCAACGTCCTTAAGGTGGGGTGACGGGCAAACAGCTCCGACGACTCCTGAGGAAAACGCTGACACCAACAAGGACATCAGAGAGGGAGACACACAGGGAGAGGTGGAGGGGCTGAATAGAGAGGGAGACAGATGGGAAGAAGTGAGGGAGTTATTGAGAGTTAGAGAAGGGGAACAAGACAAATAGAGAGCGTGAGATGACGAAAGACAGATGGAGAGAGCGAGGAAGGGACAGAGAGAAAGTTAGATCCGAGTTGGAGGTGCGATTTATATTTACAATTTGGAGTGTATGCATCTCCCACTCTGACTGGTCTGCTACCTGCTCCCAGGGTGAGGACACGGGCTGGTGAAGCAGCATTTAAATGCTAAATGCTGCACACTGCGCAACAAACTGCCACAAGATCCTAGACCTGCTCCAACATTGACCACTTTAGAATTCAGGCTAAGAGCATTTATGTTTTCTATTGCCTTTCAGAAAATCTTTTAATAATCTTTTAGCCCTTTTAAATGAGATGTTTTATTTGTTTTTTTCTAGTATGCCTGATGATGTTTTTTTCCTTTTGGACTAATAATGTGAAGCAATTTGAATTGCTTCAGTGTAGGAATTTTCTCTAAAACGTAGCATGCCTTGACTGGGGGATTTAAATGCATTACAGTAATGCAGGATATGGGTAACAAAACCCCTACTAAACGAGTTAAAACAAGGGTGTCCTGCATTCACCGCTACATTCACCGCTGCCATGTGATGCCAGTAACTTCCACTATGTGCTGCTCAGTCTATACAATCCTGCATTCACACACATCATGTTCTGATCCATTTCACCTTGACTGTTCTCGATTAGTGGTGCCCAGTCTTTCCGCAGCAGGAAGAATCAAATCACATTCAACATTTCTTAAGGACCACCATTCGGGTACTCAAAATTATTTCATATAAAAAGAAAGTTTTGTTATTAAAAAAATCGCATTGTCAAAATGTATTTAAAATCTGTTCATAAACAAATCTGCTGGACCCCCGTGGACCCCTGTCCATAGGTTGAAAACCAATTATTCTCAGTTTTTCGCTCCAATCCTAAATGACCTCTGGCTGTTCCACCCTGGCTCTGGCACACCTGATGCAACCCATCCCTCCAGGGCCTGCTGATTAGACTAGTTCAATATATGGAACACCGTGGGTCCCAGAGGACAGGGAGGGGCTCTGCTACGCCAGGGCTGTCAACCTCGTGTCCTTGAGTGCTGATGTTTCTTCGTGTTGAATGTTTGCCAGTGTATTATTTTTTTCCCCCTTTTTGATACTTTAATCAATCGGATCAGTGTTTCTCAATCCTGGTCCTGGGGACCCAAAGGGGTGCACGATTTTGTCTTTGCCCTAGCAGTCACACGCCTGATTCAAATTAAAGACCTGATGATAGGCTGATGACGTCAATCGAGTGTGTAAGCAGTTATGGCGACATTTGAATCAGGCGTGTGAGTGCTTGGACAAAAACAAAAATGTGCACCCCTTTTGGGTCCCCAGGACCAGGATTGAGAAACATTAGCTTAGATCATCTTAAAAGATTGCGATAATGCCAGTGATTGGCTGTACAGTCCCTGTGGTGTCCCTCATTGGCTCTCGTAACGCTCTGTCACTCATGGCATGACCACAGTCGGGTGGTGGTGTTACGTCCTGGCCCGGGCGTCCCCGTTGACGGTTTTCCTTTGTCTCGTGTCTCGTCTGTGATTTTCTGGATTTGATCACTTTGTGACGTTGTTTTTGTTCATATGTGTCTTCTCTCTGGTTCTGTTGTGTATTAGTTCTGTGGTTGGAGCCCTCTGTTGTCCCTTAGCCTGTGTCCTGCCCCCATCTACAATGCTACAATGCATACTGTACAGCAGAGGAAGGCTCAGTTGCCTTGTCCTACCATCCCCTCTCATTTCTCTGCTGTCCCGTTAGATCTTAGGACTAGAGCCCTAGCCCCATGCCTCTGGACTCCTGCTGGCTGCAGTTCACCTGGCTGCGTTGCTATTTCTGTTTCAACCTCTTAACACTTGCCTTTAAAAAGACAGCTGACATTTACATTTTCTCCGGAGGACCTGACCTTCTGGACCCTATTTAGCCACTGATTATGAAAGTGAACCGATTATTTTTTTACAGGCTAGCTCCCCTGAAATCATCTCCCCTGGTCTCCAAGACGCTGCACTTTTAATGTCTTATTGATGTTTGATCTTTGGCGTTATAAGCGGGGTGTCTGTAGAACTGCTGAGGTAATTTACACTATCTGGTAAACCCGGTTCATGTAGTTGTCAATTCAAAATCATCATGAACATTTTAAGATAATTTTTTTATACAGGTCAGGTAATAAGAAGTTATAACAATCCATTGAGTTGGTCGTTGGCCACATTGGAGAAAGTCTTCTGTGGGGTTCATTTTCAGACAGCTATGTATCTTCAACCCTGTTTTAGCTGTGTGTGCACATTGGCGCCTCTGTCACCAAATTGACAGTCCCAAAAAATAACTGCCCCATTACATGAAAAGCTGTGGCTTTGCTTCAAGCATTCTAATATCCATTTCCCAATGTGGGTTATTGTTTAACTGTTGTTGCTGGTGTTTTCAGAGTCAGTTACAGTATACTATATCACATTTACTACCACTTGTCAAACACAGTTTAAAAATGTGTGTATTGGAGTTTCTGTTTGAAGACATTTCTCAAGGCAGTGACTGTGTGTCTGATGACCAGTTTTGCATCCAAACTTTACAGGACTATTTCCTTAAAGGGTGTAGTTCTGTGTTAAAGGGTGTTAAAGGGTGTATGCACAGGGATAACTACGGTACACTTCCATCATGCATTGTCCCAGTCCAGGTTCATAGACCATAGAAAAACAATGAGACGCCAGAGGCTCCAGGGCTCACATCTAACTGTACAGCACAGAGAAGCCTTAATGTTCTGTTTCCTCTTTCTCTCCTCAGCCATTTTCCTCTCCCTCTTAAAGTGTAGCTCTTGATGGGGTTTGTCTTATGGACATGGATGGATGGATGGCTGGATGGACAGATGGATTCAGGAAGTTGACGACTTGAAACAGCCTCAAAGGAGCCTCCGTCAGCAAACCAGGGTCAATGACTGCATGTGATTGACAGTTTGGTCTCAGTTGTCTTGGTTACATCTAGGTTAAGTCATCTTGGTTTACATGGCATGTGTTTTAATAGTGGGGTAGTATGTACTTTTCAAATTGACTGGTCAATAGTTATTGTCAAGTACCGATCTGGCATTATATTATTCTATGTAGCATTGCTTCGTTTTATCCCTTGTATCTCCTAGACCTGCTTTCTCAGCCTCTAAATGCTCAGTAAAATTTACTCCAGTTTTACTCCGGGGTAAAACTGTTGTACCCCACGTGGTTTCCATTGGACATGCTGGTCATCTGTGAGCATTTGATTGTTTTGAAGAAACATGCATTCCTGTTGTCTCCACTTAGCACAGCTAGAAGAGGTCTGGCCACCACTAGGACCCTGGTTCCTCTCTAGTTTTCTTTCTTGTTCCCTGCCTTTTTACATAGTTTTTAGTATACACCATGCTTCCAGGTCTGCATTGTTTCTTTCTCAGGGATCAAAGGTGAATATCTGAAACAGTCAATGGAAAAAGGTATTTATTGAATGATTGATTGACTGATTAGATTGATTGTGGCTCATGTGTGTGAAACCTGCTAGCATTATCATTTTGATTGTACTAGCCAGGCCCGGTTCTTGGCATAAGTGACATAAGCGGTCGCTTAGGGCCTTGGACAACTAGGGGGTCCCTGACCCATAGGGGTGAGGAGGCCCTAAATACAATTTTGCTCAGGGGCCCCAAATAAGATTTTGCTCAGAGCCCCCAAAAAGCTGGAGCCGGCACTGATATCCACACCCTCACCCTATCTGTAATGTTGAGTAAGTGTCTGTTTTAAGTCCTCATCCAGGCAAGAAGAAAATATCTTCTAAACATGAGATCACTGCTTCTCTTCATCCGCTCTGCTTTTCCTCTTGCTCTTCATCCATCCTTCCATCTCTAGCTTTTTGTCTCATCCCCCCTACATCTGTCAGACAAACATGTCCTCCTGTCCCATCCCCCTCTCTACATCTCTTCCTACTTTTCTCCAACGATCTCTCCCTCCTTCCCTACTCTTTGCCTATCCTTTCCTCTTTCCTTCTCTCCTTCTCTCCCTCCTTCCTTTCTCATCTCCTTCTCTCTCTGGTTGATGATTACCCCAGACCCGTGGGCCATAGCTTTCCAGATGGCTTGGCAGACACAGCAACCACAATAACTGAATATAGAACAGCTGATGACCTCCTGTCCCACACCTAATGTAAGAGAGGTAAGAACCCTAAGCTCACTCAACTGGAATATCACCATTGGGGTATCCAACTGGTACCTTTTGTATAGCTCTAACAGTTAAGATGTAACCAAGGAGGGTAGTTATGTGTGTTGTCGAGCAGAGGACCCCTGGTTAGCACCCTAGTTGGAGCAGGGGGCCCAGTGGCGAAAGCTGAAATGTTAGCAGCACTTTGCACGTTTTTGGTTGCATTTATTTATAACTTAATCTTTCTTTATCCTGGGTAAGAGAACAGGGTTATTTTTCCAAGAGGCACCATGACATCAAGTTGTAAGGAGCCTCAAAGGCATGGTGACTTTCAATGGCCTTTTCATAAAGACTTATTTTCCTAACTAGAGAGACTTGTTCACAAACCTTATATGAATATAGAAAGATTGTAATGAACAGATCTATTGAGCTCGGTTGCATGTTTCTTCGTTCTGGTTTCACAGTGTGTGAAAACGAATATGTCTGCTCCAGCGCTTGACTTGGGATAAAATAAGTGCATGAACAAATTGCATGTTTGACTATGTTCATCAAAATGTATGTGTTAATTAGACTGTTTATATTAAAGTTGCCTGTCCCAGACGTCCCAGGTGGCTCTTTCGCCTATAAAAGGAAACAGAACACTGTTTGTGTAAAATTAGATGTACCGGAACTGGCCCGTCAAGCACTAGTTAGCTCTCATACTCCCCCAAACAATATTTACTCAGAAATCTGAACAATTGGTGTCAAAAGTGTCAATATCACTCCAGGGCAGCAGAGGGCGATGAACTGGTGGGATCCAAAATTAGGCTTAATAGAATGGAAGAAATGTCATTGCCATCACTGGCTCAGATTTAGATCGCTTTTGAGTCGACTCTAGGAAAAGTGTTGAGCATGCAAACACCCTAAAGACCAAAAAAAATCACCTCAAAATGTTGTCACAGTACATGCACACATCGTCAGGATTGGAAAGCATGTGATTAAAATGACGAAGCCTACCTCAACCTTCAGTGAAGTCCAGTCAACCTTCTGTTGCGGGGCACACAGTGATGAGTATCACTGACACCTGTGATTAAGCAATGGCTGCCTTGTTAAACAATATGCAAGGCTTTCAGACTAGTGACATCTCTGACTTTCTGATAGATGATGTCACTGTATTATAGAACAAGTAGGATCTGAGTGTGACATCACGAGTGTTACACCTCCCCCTAAAAACTGATGTCGCTAAGGTCGGTTTGTGTTTTGCTCCTAACAGGGGTTGGATTGGGGAACTGGTTGCTTGCCCTGGCTCAGTTAAGGACAGTGTCAATGGTCAGAGGTCAAGACATGAGGAAAACGGTGCCAGGGACTGATTCTGAAATATATCAAACATGTGTTTTTTATGTGAGAATGCAAATGTACAGCCTGTGGATTTGGACCAACTGGCTTTGGTTAATAGAAGACGCTATTTGAGAAGCACATTAGGTAACTCAGTTGCATTTAAGATACATTTTCAATTAATTCCTGTAGACAATTCCTTTAAGGGAAAGACAGAGAGAGACAGATAAATGGGAGGCGATGATAAGAGAGGAAACGTGAGAAAGGGAAAGGAAAAGAACAGAGAGAGAAATGGGGATGAAGAAGGAAAAAGAGAGCATCATTAACCTTTACTTAAGCAGTCCCACTGAGGTCAGAAAACATCTCCCACTGGAGACCTGCAAAGAGAGAAAGAGAGGAAAGGAGATAGAGAGTAAAGACAGAAGAGCATCAAAGTGAGAGACAGAGAGAGAGAGGAGTGGAGAGCATTAGAAGGAGAGAGGTGGAGAGCATTAGAAGGAGAGAGGTGGAGAGCATTAGAAGGAGAGAGGTGGAGAGCATTAGAAAGAGAGAGAGAGGTGGAGAGCATTAGAAAGAGAGAGGTGGAGAGCATTAGAAGGAGAGAGGTGGAGAGCATTAGAAGGAGAGAGGTGGAGAGCATTTGAAGGAGAGAGAGAGAGG
>JACXGJ010012617.1:0-17590 GCA_016801105.1 Esox niger
TGTGTGTCACTCTTGTTGTGTGTCACTCTTGTTGTGTGTCACTCTTGTTGTGTGTCACTCTTGTTGTGTGTCACTCTTGTTGTGTGTCGTTGTTTCAGTGTATCACTTTGTCTGTCTGTCTGTATGTCTTTGTGTTTCTTCCATCCAAGTCTTATAATTTGTGTTGCAACCAGACGACACAAACGTGGTGAAAACTGACAAATGGTCTCCATAAGGTCTTCTGTTGCTGGTTCCTTCTAGGAGAAATGCTATGTGTAATGCTATGCCGTAAACCCGAACTAGTGTGTTTAGGGTAAAATTCCACATTACAGGTTAGGTGTAAGTGTTAGGCTAGGTTTAGGTTATCGAGGTTAGTGTTATGAGATGGGAAAATTGGTTTTCTGGCCCCCAGAAAAACGTGCGCGCATGTGTGTGCATCAGTATAGTCATCACTGACTCTCCATCCAAGAGCTGTGTCTAAGCCAGCACTAGATAGGTGGTCCCGCTGTCTAACTGGTCAGGTATGTCTGTGATCTCAGTATGACGCCCTTCTCTTCTGAATATAACCTTGCTTTTAGTGTGGAAGAAGTCACCCTCTTTTCATGAGGTGGAAACTTTAGGTGGGTATCTGATGGCATTATGGTTTCAAAGTTCACCTTGCGGACAACCGTGTCTGGAAGAATGTGAGCACCTCATCAAGCTAAAAAACAGGGGACAGGAAAGAGGGGGAAGAGTTTTGCCGAACTAGCAGCGGGCCAGATTTGAACGAACGCGGCAGCATTTCATGTACCCTGGGGTCAGTGACTTGCTGGACTGGACCGCTGGAGGCTTTTAGAGGCTGCGTGCGTAGATTTGTCCAGCCTAATTTCCCGCTAGTTATTTCCTGTGACACCGAGGTAGCGTGCAATGCACCTTTGTTTCAAGGCCTGGTGTGTCTGTGACTAATTGCTTCTGTGGAGTTCCAGAAAGGGACAGCCAGGAAAAGATCAGTCGGCGAGGCTAACAAACACACTAAAACATGACTGTGAGCCTATTGGCTCTGTCTGACCAGCATGTTGTTGTGTTGTTCACATAAGTGGCTGCATTTGTAAGTCATTATAGAGCTGATGGCTATCAGGATTCCCTCTGTGCCCTGACATTTTCCTCATTAGTCTGTGCTGCTGTGCTCTATCGCAATACCTCTCCACAGACCTTCAAATGGAGGAACGTTTTTTGACGTGGCGATGACGATGTTTTTTTTTTGTGGTTTCATGTTGTCATTGCACACGCTGCCGCCACTCACTTTTTAGGCTTCACTGAATCTGTCACTGAATCTACATTTCAAAACTGGTCATGTCAGTAGATGTTTCAGTTAATCACGTGAGCCTAATCGAAATGCATGTCTGCAATGGGTTGTCGTGTGATCCAAGCTGTGCCTGCTGTGCGTGTGTGTGTTTGCCCCAGGTCTGACAGCTGTTGGCGGTCTCTCTCTCATGGGGGGTAGCTATGCCCCCTCCTCCACTGCTGAAACCTTGGCTGTCGCAGCAGCCTTCATCTCCTCAGTCAACATTGCTGGTGAGTAACTTCTAGGACTGAACCATATACTGTCCGTTTTAACACTTAGTGTATTATAATCCTGGGGACCCTAATAGGCGATCTTGGAGCAGGTGCTGTCAGGTCAAGACCCCGCTGAAAACAACCAGCATGCAGAGGCATAAATTGGTTTCTGACAGTTTATACAGATATTCTTTGTTCAAATCCATAGTTTCATCGTCTTACTTGTGCGTCTGGTCTCAGACAATTCCGCAGCTGAAGAAGCCAGATGTAGACGTCTTGGGCTGGTATTTCTCCATGTGGTGAAATCAATTAGCATGCTTTAGGGTAATTAGCATTTATTAACCCTGAAATGGTATTTCCTGTAAATTCAAGCTAAAATGACCATTTATTTAACATTTTAGGGGTATCCCAACTTAAAATGATTTTATGTGTCCCGATTATAGCAACATAATTATGCACACAAACCTGATTAACCTTAAACAGTATCTCTTGAGCCATTTATGCTGAAGTGAACAAATTAACTTTGGCATGAAACTATATTACCTTTTGTTTGTCAACCAATAACTAGTTTGCATGGACATATCTTTCAAACATTGCATTTATATAAACCATCTAGCTAACAAGGGATATTTTGTCAATATTAGCATATTAGATACTATAATTTAGCATGACTGACTTGTTGACCATTACTTTTAACTTTGGTGTAAACGACACCACTTCAAAAGAAGGCTATAAATCTGAGCTATTAACACTTTTTTGTTGCAACATAGCTAACAATTTATCTAAAGGAAATCTGAGTTCATTAAGTTTTCCAGCCTGTTTAGGCTCACAATCAAAGCTGGTAAAGCAGCCACATTCATGGATCTTGAAACAGAACAATGATCGAAAAAACACTAACAAAGCCAGCACACAATGGTGAAAAAGAAATGGAGGGTAATGGAATGGCCAAGTCAAAGTCCAGATCTCACTTCACTTGAGAAAGGACTCAAACAGGACACAGTCGAAGCATTACTGTAAAGAGTGGGCAAAAAGTCCCCACAGGTGATGTAAGAGACCTATCAGAAGTTCCAGGAAACGGCTACTTGAAGTTATTTCAAGGAGGGCAACACCAGCTGTTGACATTAGGGGTGTACATCTTTTGTCTGCACTATTAAATTGCATTTCCATATAACCAATATGTGGAAATGATTGCAAAATATAATCTTAAGTATTATTTGTTAAATTAGGATACCTTTTATATGTCAATAGGGTTGAACTGAAGATTACCTATCCGTTTGTAATTGTACATATTTTTTTGCATGACTGTATATAAAAGTCCTTCTTAATTTCCATTCCACAGTCGACATTTCTTATTGGTCTACTGTGCCACTCATAAATCCTCACTAATAGAAATACATTCTTCTGTCTGTTTTCCTTGGCGTTCTCAGATTTTGTCAAACACAAAATATTGCCTCCCAATACTTGTTCCAATGGACTAACTCTAATATGTACTGTACCTCCTAATATGAAAATGGTTGGGGATTCTCCTGTAGTTTTTACGTCCTCTGGCCCTAACCTCACAGCGTTTTGTATTTCCTTATGTTTTTATATCGGTAGCACTGAAAAGTCCTGTTCTTTTAATTTTTTTATACGTACCCTTTGAATAGTTGAATGTGAATGTATTGACTCTGAAATTGGTTATATTATTATTGGTGTGCTTTAGTGATTGAGGTCTGGGCTGAGCTAAAATTAGCCCATCCAGCCGAAGTGGACAAATGTTAACCACTGGATAACCTGTCTGAGCGTGGGGGATGTAGTGAAGATGTAGAGAACCCAGACGTTGCTTTTGGAGCGAAACGTGATCAGCTCGGGCAAATATGAAGTGTTCCATCTGGTCGTTCCATTAGGAGAGAGATTCCAAGAATAAAACCCTCACCTACTACATTGACTAAGATTGCAAGGAACCCTCTGTGAGCAGCTGTTTTGTGCTTTCTTGTGAATATTTGAAACGGGAGCTTCTTCACCTGTTATGCCTGAAGAATTCCAGCAATGCTGCATGAAAGTTGTAGACCCTTTCTACCAGGCTGACTGACTGGTATTGTTCCCTTTCTTTCACAGGTGGTTTCCTGGTGACCAAGAAGATGTTAGACATGTTCAAGCGTCCCACTGATCCTCCAGAGTACAACTACCTATACCTTCTGCCGACAGGGGTGTTTGTAGGGGGCTATGGTGTTGCCATGCAGGCTGGCTATAACATCGAGCAGGTGAGCATCACCAAACTTCCTCCCGAATATGCGTGCGGCTGGATAGGCAAGGGCTACGATCGGAAGAGAGGAATTAATGCTTTTACTTTTGCTGTTCCTGGGAGAATTTTTGCATTTTAGCTAACCTTATATCGCAATCTTAAGTTAATTCTATTAACCAGCAATCTACTGACCAGCTATGTTAATTCTCTTAACAGGCTACATTAATAATACATTTGTTGCTAAATACCAGGGATTTCCAAAAGTCAGACATGAGAGACAATATTGTGATTTATCCCCTTCCTGATCGTCTACTGGCAATCACTTCAGTCAAGATATGCAGACACCTGTACCTGCTAACAAAGGCAGACATGCCAGGAAAATGTCAAGAGCTTTGACTACATAATGTTTACTGGGTGTTGAAAGTCGATGAAAGAAAAGTTAAATGTAAAGTTTGTAAAGGTTCTATCGATCTATCAAATATGGGAGAGGGAGCACTTCACATCCATGCAAACACTAGGAAGCATGCTACCCGCATGAAGCCGACAGGAGCATCATCTTAATGATCAGCCATAACACTATGACCATCTGCCTAATATTGAGTAGATCCTGTTTTTCCCACCAAAACAGCCTTGACCCATCAAGGCCTGGACTCCACTAGACCTCTGAAGGTGCACTGTGGTATCTGGCACCAAGACGTTAGCAGCAGATCCGCTAAGTCCTGTAAGTTGCGATGGATCGGACTTGTTTGTCCAGGACATCCCACAGATGCTCAACTGGATTGAGATCTGGGGAATTTGGAGGGCTAGTTAACCCTTATAACTCGTTGTTGTGTTCCTCAAACCATTCCTGAACTATTTTTGCTTTGTGGCAGGATGCATTATCCTGCTGAAAAAGGCAAAAACCATTGCCATGAAAGGTTGCACATGGTCTGCAACAATGCTTAGTTAGGTGGTACGTAACATCCACATGAATGGCAGGAAGAAAAAGCCTCACAAAGCATCACACTGCCTCCGCCGGCTTGCCTTCTTCCCACAGTGCATCCCGGTGCCATGTGTTCTCCAGACACCCGGCCATCCACGTGATGTAAATGAAAACGTGATTCATCAGTCCAGGCCACCTTCCATTGCTCCATGATCCAGTTCTGATGCTCACGTGCCCATTGTATGCACATGCGCAACAAACTGCGATGCAATGTGTTTTCTGAAACCTTTCTGTCAGAACTAGCATGAACTTTTTCAGAACTTTAAGGTACTGTAGCTTGTCTTTTGAATCGGACCACATGGGCCAGCCTTCGCTCCCCATGTGCATCAATGAGCCTTGGCCGCCCATGATCCTGTCGCCGGTTCACCGCTCCAGGGCTGCAGTTTTTGGAGATTCTCTGACCCAGTTGTCTAGCCATCACAAATCTGGTCAATGTCACTCAGATCCTTACGCTTGCCCATTTTCCCTGCTTCTAACACATGAACTTTGAGGACAGAATGTTCTCTTGCTGCCAAATATATCCCACCCACTGACAGGTGCCATGATAACAAGATTATCAGTGTTATTCACTTCACCTGTCAGTGGTCATCATGTTACGGCTGATCATGTATGTTTAAGCAGTGAAAACTTAGTTTTGTACTGAATACGTCTGTAAACTAGTAAATAAAGCTCACAAATTGATGGGTTTAAAATACTCTGGGCTAATTTTGGTCTGCTTAGTACTCTTCACAAAAGCTGCTTGTTTTTCCCTTCATTATCGGTCAATGCTATTTAGTCAGTTAATCGGGGAAGAAGTCGGGGAAAAGTCACAGAATTTTTGGTAGCTCCCCATCAACTGGTTTGAGACATTGTATACCAGTTCTCTCTCTCCAGCATGCTGTCAATCTGTGTTATATTCACAAGGTTACATTTGGGAGGCAGCAAACATGATTGAACCGTGCATGTATTAACAACACCTGCCCATTTAGAAGACATTTGTTTTTTGTTTTTCCATCCTGAACACGGCCCTGTCTAAGGCATGACTGCATTTCTCCCTCTCTTTGCAGATGATGTATCTGGGGTCAGGGCTGTGCTGTGTCGGAGCCTTGGCTGGCCTGTCCAACCAGTCTACCGCACGATTGGGTAATGCCCTGGGCATGATGGGGGTGGCAGGTGGCATCGCTGCAACCCTGGGCTTCCTGAAGCCCACGCCTGAACTCCTGGCACAGATGAGTGCCGCCATGGCTGTGGGTGGTACCGCTGGTGAGTGTGTTTGTGCGTGCAGATTAGCATGAAGGATCAGTCTGCATGTTCTACAGGTGTTTCATGTTATGTACTGTAGTCACTGTGTGATGCCTGTTACAAAATTAGCAACTGGTTACTACTGCAGCAGTGCAGAGGCCCCAAGTCTAAATCTTGAGCCAGTCATGTCAATCTACATGGTAATTCTTCCTGGAATCAATCTGGAACCTAGACTAAACCATCCATTCATCCCTAGCCGGTTTCCAGATGCTCCTGTTAACCCTGTCTGTGTCAGAATATACACGCATACACTAACAAACAAGTTGTTTTTTCCAAACATCCCAGAAGGCACCTGTGCATCAACTGCCTGTTTCCCAGCAGCCCTTTTAAGTGTTGGTATCTGTCCCTCAGGGTTGGGCATCGCTAAGAAGATCCAGATCACAGACCTGCCCCAGCTGGTAGCAGCCTTCCACAGCTTGGTGGGTCTGGCGGCGGTGCTCACGTGTGTGGCAGAGTACATGATTGAGTACCCTCACTTCGCTACTGATCCGGCCGCCAACCTCACAAAAATTATCGCCTACTTGGGCACCTTCATCGGAGGGGTCACCTTCAGCGGATCCCTGGTGGCTTATGGGAAACTGCAAGGTGAGGGGTGATGAGGCATAATGAGCCATTCCCTTCAAATGATTTGTAATTATTTGAGATCCAGGAGGTGGACATGACACTGGGCTTTAGTTAGGAACTGTTTGAGTATCGGAATTTCGGAAATCCTAGGCCAAGCCCACTATGACGTTCCGTTTCCTGTAAATAAATGAGACAGTTGAGGTCATTGGCACGCTTATTTTCCTCATACATATTCAATGTTGCAGTCCATTGAACTCCATTTCAGGAGTTTGTTGCTCATGGGAACTGCGTATTGTCCTAAAAAGCTTTCCATTTATTCAGTACTGTAACTCCCGTGGGCGGGTAGTAAACCTGTAGCCTGGGTCTTTCTGGTTGGTACCTGAGGGACTGAGAGACTCCCCTTAACCCCCTGCACCAGCCGTGCCACCCAGGCCCCCCTGCTCCAAGCTAGGCAAGGCAGAACCTCTCCCAGTTTGGCACTAATTAGGCCCTCCGCCCCCCCAGTCATTTTCCACTTGTTCCTGAAAGCTGGAAGACATTATCCCATGGAGCCTTCCCACTCCACAGTCCCACTGGACCTCAAACCTGAGAAAAGATTAAAACTTCTGTTTCATGTTGGCTGTTTTTTTGCGTGTTTTTGTGGGTATGCTTTGGAAGGCTTTCAAAACTAGAAAAAAGATCAGTGAAACATTCAGATGCCGGAGTCCAGATGCAGGCTCTGTTCATCGTGCGTTTTTGGATTCAGTTTAGTGTGAAGCAGCCTCAGAAACAGACGCGTTTCAGCCTGTGAAATGAAAATGAATTTACAGACGGTTGTTTCTTGGCCATCCGTGTACCGGCCTGCCTAGTGTTGAGAGATTTCAAGCGTGAAAATCCCTCTAACGCGTCCGGTACGCGTGGTAGCGAGTCGAATCCGGATAGTATTTGAAGTGGACACCCGTTTAGCTCTGCAAGTCTTCAGCGTTAATCCTGCTTCTCTCTCCAGGTATGCTGAACTCCGCCCCACTCCATCTCCCCGGACGCCATGTTCTAAATGCTGGGCTGATGGCCTCCAGTGTGGGCCTGATGATTCCCTACATGCTGGACCCCAGTTACACCACAGGCATCACCTGCCTGGGCTCCGTGTCGGCTCTGTCTGCTGTCATGGTATACCCACTTAACGCTCACTGTCCCCGCCCTGACCATAGCACCACAATTACTGGAGCAGATTTCTGCCTTTTAATCAATGTTTGAAGTTATTGGGGTGCAGTTAAATTATCGTGGGTCTTTCCCTGTTCTTTGAATTTGTTATCTGTGGACCTTATGTCCACCAACCTGGAATGACCTGTGATTTTCAAATGAGGCCTTTGAACTTTCTGTCAAATAGGATGGAAGTCTTACCTCTGTGCCATTGGAATCCTGCACTCTAGCCCATTTTAGGTATGCTTAAGTTCAGCTATCCTTCAGTAAAAAGCACTCACGCGATCCTGCTCACATACTGGCCCCAAATGAGAGTTTTCCTTGGAAGCATTACCTACAGGATCAATCCATAATATGATGATAGATGGAAGGTAAACTAATGAGGTTTTGAAGCAGTGCTGAGTGAAGGTGGAACTGGTTAAAACTGTTGTGAATGTTGGCTGCTCAGGCTGCCTTGTGGTTTGTCAGTAACATAGACATTTGGACGTTGGATTAATCACAGATATGCATTTTTATTTATACGGTATCGCAAACTGATTAATATTAAGGTGTAGCTAAACCATCACCTCTACCTCAGCCTGAAGGTCTCTACACGGAGACCTGATATGGTTCAAGTCCTTCCCTCTCTGTTTGTTTGATGGAGTGTATCCTTACATAATGTGAGGTAGCTGGCTCTAGTTAGGGCCATTCCCTGAGGTAGGTATCTTGGAGAGTAACACGAGGATGATATCATAGAGGGCCCTTGAAATGAATACTCCTTGTTTTGACAAAAGCCTTGTGCACTGACTAATGCCCCCTGCAACTTGATAGGGGTTAAAAAACACTACATTTTTGCAACCTGATCAAATTTCTGTATTTGCCTTTCAATGATACAGGTGTCTCTTGGGCCATACTTTTCTGGAAAATGCCTATATGCGAGTTTACAAGACAGGCATACAATTTAGCAGAACATGAATTAAATAACAACAAATTGACGTTGTTGACCACAGCAACCCTGTCTCTGATTGTCCAGGGCCTGACTCTGACAGCAGCCATCGGTGGTGCCGACATGCCAGTGGTCATCACCGTGCTTAACAGCTACTCTGGCTGGGCCCTCTGCGCTGAGGGCTTCCTACTCAACAATAACCTCCTGACCATCGTGGGGGCCCTCATCGGCTCCTCGGGAGCCATTCTCTCCTACATCATGTGTGTGGTAGGTATTTTCTGTTCTTTAAGGTTCTCCCATCAGAAGGGACGTGGTAAATGGCTAGCGTCAGCATATATGACAGGTTAACCTTGGAAATGCAGGACCAATAAATGGTTGTTGCTGCTTCAGTTCTCCACTAGGAGGAACTCTAACTGTACTTAAATTCCTCCCTGGCCTTGGTGACTGCCTGAAAGAACGCTGGTTCATTTAAACCTCCGTAGACTGAATCCACTGAGCACCTTCTGATGTTTTACATCCCGTATACCCCTCCCTCCTCTCTCCCTCCCCCCGGCTAGGCCATGAACCGTTCCCTTGCCAATGTGATCCTCGGTGGGTACGGTACATCGTCCACCGGTTCAGGCAAGCCCATGGAGATCGTGGGCACACACACCGAGGTCAACGTGGACCAGACTGTCGAAATGATCAAAGACGCCCAGAACATCATTATCACTCCAGGTACAAAACTCAGCAATGCACACGTGAACGTGCTGATGCTTACTTGCCGGGGTCCTGCCGGGGTCGGTCAGTGTTACCCACCAGCTACCTACGCAGGGTTCAACTAGGAACCGTCATCTAGAGAGTAGATGGGTTGTGCAGAAAGAGGAAAGATTATGGCAAACGACCAAGTTTTCAGAAATTACAGATTTTTTTTCTCGGTTTAGTTGACCTTTGGTGACCTTGTTACATCATCACCTAATTTTGGAACCTTCGTCGGGGCACCCTTCAACTCTGGCCCATTAGACATGGAGGCCCAGTCTGTCCCAAGGTGGTCTGAGCACCTGCGATGTGTTTTGGAATGGGAGTTATAGAAGCTTTGACAGACTTCTGTATTATCTCAGTGTGTGTAGTCCCGTCCTCCAATCCCACGCCCCTCCTTAAACCCATTTCCCTCTCCAATGGATTGGAAATGTGAAGTTAACTCTTTAGTGAGAAGTCCCCTTCATCTCTTCTGCCTGGCAGCCACTGAATTTCTATAGGGTCTGCCTGGTATATGCTGCTCCCAGAGAAGGGAGTGAGGAGAAAACAAGGCTCTTTCCATGACAAGCAGCCATTTAGGATGCCTGATCAATTTGGGTTTAGTTAACAGATGCTGAATGCGAACAGGTTTATTAAGATTTGTTCTGGAGTGGCTACCGCTGCTCTTCCAAACAACATGACTGTAATTCTGGTGGAACTCATGGGCTAATACGTTTAATGGACTCCAGGAAAGCTTTGGGCTTGGTTCTCCAGTTCTCAGACTTCGTGAACAACGCGGATGCAGACAGATGGCAGGACAGATGACAGGATGGACAGATAGAGGGTTGATAAGATGTGATGAATGAAAATAAAGGGGGAGTGGAATTATAATAAACCTGGCTCTCAAGAATAAACAGGCATTCAAAGCCAAGCAAAACAGACTGCTCCTTTATTTAAATCCCACCTCCCCTGGCTGACTAGCCTCCAGATGTCCAGAAGGACTCAACCCAGCAGTGTCCTGACCCAGACATTATACCTTAACCATCTTAACATGGATCTACACCATGGGCCACACAAGTCATTGGGATGACTTAGGAAGCTGCTCTGTTTGTTGTAGAGGATGTCCTGAACTTCTTATTGAGACAAGGCGGTCTAATTGCTACGAACGTTCAGTACTGACCTTTTCCCTCAGGGAGCGAATGAGGTATTCTATGGCTGAACACTTTAAACAAAATACTGTAAATCGTGACTTAATTTTTTCAAGTTGCGCATTGATGTTGCTGAGCCAAGCAGTTATTGTGCCTCATTCCCTACCTCAAATGTTGGTTGTAACTTTAAAAGCCTTTTTCGTAGGTTGCTTGGTACAATATCTGTTTATGGTTTTGTACCATCACTTCCCGAGCCAACACAGGACACCAGACCAGGCTGTCTCTGGCAGTCTAACTAAGAGCAACAGAAGGTATTCCTGTAACGACTTTGGGTCATTTGCTACCTGTGCACTACCCTATTTGTTCTAGCCAGGGGGATAAGCTGTAACTTGTTTTCAACAGACATTCAAGCCTAATTGTTTGATTTTGTTCTCCAAATTGTTGAGTTCTCAAGGATGATCAGAGGACTCAGCATGTATCTGATCTCAATGTCATGACAAAGGTTCTGAATTCGTTTCTACTTGAGGTATTTCATTTTTTTCTTTTCGGTAAATTAGCACTCATTTCTGAAAATGTTTTTGCTTTTTGGTTATCTGGTTTTGTGTGTAGATTGAGGTAAAAAAAGACTTCCATCAACTTCAAATTGAGGTCATAACACAACAAAATGTGGAGAAATTGTATATTTGTAATTTCGCGAGCAGTGCATTCAACCACCTTTAATGCCTGGTTGCAAGTGAAGGGGGGACAGGGAGAGAGCTGGAGACCGGTATGAAAACATCATGACCTCGGGCACAAAGGCCATGTAAGGGCGCATTGTAACGGGTGAGTACCGCATGGGCACACTGACAGCGTGTCGGGATCACCAACACATTTAGCTAAAGCCAAAGGCATGCGTGGAGCAGTTTGGTTGAAAAGGATATTGAGATCCACAAATTCCTATAGTTCAAAGAGAGCCGCACACAAGGCGTCCAGAACCAAGGCCAAATCGTATGTGGGCACACAAGGTTTAGATACCAGCCGGAGGCAACGCACACCCTTCACTGGGCTGCCAGGGGATGAGCCCCTGGAGGAACGCCATCAGGATTTAGGAATTTTTTTCTGGATCCCCCTTAGGTGCTGCCAAACACAGCAGCTAGTCCATTAAACACAAAATATTACAGGACATTAAACAGCATTTAAAAAAAGACTGAATGGCTTCGATGCAACGCTCTTCTAAGCGAAACGGAACGAGCTTGCGAGACCGAATGTGAGCTCCCAAGACCAGGTTGGTTCTGCAAGAGGATTGTTTCACTTGAGGCTGCTGATGTGTATAAGGTTGACTCGTCAGCATACTTGGACACATGCTTTATTTACCCGATAAACATAAACGCCCTTAACAGGTTAATTATGGGACCCTACATAACCTCCTTATGTGGCAGTGACGTCCGAGTGATTTTATTACTTCCCTGTGAAATGCTTGTGGTAGATCATTAGAAAAGAAGAATAAATAAGCAGAAGGTAACAAACATGGCTCCCTTGCAGAATGACAAATGTGAGCTTTTTTCATGCTTTCATTGAAAAGGTCTTCTGTTAGCTATGTGTCAGACCATGCTGTAGAACAGGTGTGAGGCAATTATACACATTTATTAATACTAGTACTACTGTTTGCCCCTCAGGCAACTACAAACCTATTTCAACTGGGTAATTTAAATGCAATAAATAATAAAAGCTATGATATCACAAATGGAGGTCTAGACTAACAACCCTCAACCAATGCACTCCGCCTGGCTACGTCTTCCTGGACTGTTCTTCCATGTCAATATAGTTACACCTACCAGGATTGTCCTACTACATCCATCTAGTTACACCTACCAGGATTGTCCTACTACATCCATCTAGTTACACCTACCAGGATTGTCTTACTACATCCATCTAGTTACACCTACCAGGATTGTCCTACTACATCCATCTAGTTACATCTACCAGGATTGTCCTACTACATCCATCTAGTTACATCTACCAGGATTGTCCTACTACATCCACCTAGTTACACCTGCCAGGATTGTCGTCCTACATCCATCTAGTTACACCTACCAGGAATGTCGTCCCACATCCATCTAGTTACACCTACCAGGAATGTTGTTCCACCCCCATATAGTTACACCTACCATGAATGTCCTACCACATCAGAACCATGGACCATTTGGACTAGGCCACCTTGCTGGCTGTGTTTGAGGAAGGCTTCACTATAACACACCAAGCCTGAGCTGGACCTGGGCTACAAGCAGGTCATGTTTTCCTTTTCACGTTTCCTATAATTGGACCAGTCGTACTCACTTTGCTTGATTGACATCTGTGGAAACATTTAAGACTTTTTTTGATAAACACAAGCCTTGTCTGGACGAGGTTGTTTTCGTTAGGATAAAGGCTTGTGTTTGAGTCTGCATGAAGAAATGTAAAAATCATTAACGGACCATAGACATGCTCAGTGCAACATTGTGTTTAAAGCCGAGTATTTGATTGCTGTTGTGACAGTCCTATCAAACGGTGTAAACAGCAGTTGAGGCTTTAGATCGTCAGTTTGCTCTCAATAATCTTTTCTCGCTTGGATGTTGGTCATTTCATTCAGAGGTTTATCAACTTTTTATGCGGCAGATGACAGATGGGTTTTGATGGTTGGAATGGTGAAGACAAGTAAATATTTGCTTGGTTTTTAAGGTTAACATTTACAGTTTACCACACATACTGGAACAATTTATGTGCACTTACAGCAAAGTAATGTATACGTGTCAAAAAATGACAGTATCTTTTTGGGCAATAATTTTTCCACCAGTACTTTGATCCGCTTATTCTTACAATGTGCAGTTGATGGATGGAGCTGGAGAAATGTGACCACTTTGGAACTGGTAGACAGAGCTTTGGATGCAAGGACTGCCAATCTGAGTTTGTATGTTGAGTTTAACCATGTTTTGAAGCTATACTGTACAGTGTTTGTTTGAAATGTTTACTTTGTATTCACCCTATTGTATAAATAATGTAGTAAAACAAGCTGAACTAAGCTGATGGGGCATTTAAAACATTTACATTTGAGTGATTTAGAAGATGTGTGATTTCCATTTTTGTGCATTCCAACTTCAGATGGTTCGGCAGGACAGTCACACAACCCAGTAAGAGTAAGCCAGTTTGGCGTCAATAGTTATCAGCAAACTAATGATTGACATAATGAAACCAGTGCAGATCATTTAAGTGATACTGAGATATAATATTTCAATCAAATGTATGTAGTTGGGGCAGAATGTTGCTTTAACAGTAACATCATTTATCGTTCATTTTTTGGGCCTAAATCTCCATCATGTAAAGAGATTGAAATCATTTCTCCACTGATGTTTTTTTTCATCCTTTATGTCCTTCTGTTTGTTTTAAAGTGTTTATTTATTGTGTTATAAAATAACAGGCTCAATTATTTGATCTCCGGTCTTTTTGAAATGAGCGGAAAAGAGCTCCCACTTATGTAGGATCATCATCAAAACAATATTCTGCTTTTTGAGCCAAACCATGCAGACAAATTAGGTTAGTAGACTTGTTTATGCAGGAGTCCTCAGACATGCTCTGGTCCTCTGGGTATCCATTGGTCTGCAAAAGTTCTAGTCAATAGAAAAGGTCTAGACTTAAATTCCCTATTTCTATGATATGTTGGTTTGAAAGACATTCTTGTTTTTATGACTGTTCGGGTTGGATCAGTTCATCGTGCCTAAATACCTGCTGTGTCAAATGGTAAAACTGGGAAATAACTTTTACGGAAATTGAAATTATTGTTTTTTTCCAGAATGTTCACATTGTTTATATTAGGATTCTTTGCTTCTTTTGAAGGAAAAGCTTTGTCCTAACTCCTGACAGACACTGGCGTTTTGTCTCCCTGGCTGCTAGGCTAACTCCCGCACAGACTGGGATTAAGACGTGCCAGTCAAGGCAGATGGTGTTCTTGTGTTCTTTCCATTGTTTTATTGTTATTTATTTCTGCATTCAGTAGTTTGATTTTCATAAGAAATGAAAAACATATCTCAAGAAAGCCTATCCTGTCTGGTTTAACAGATGGCTGTCCATCATTCAGGCTGTTGTGTTCTTGGCCTGCAGGTTATGGTCTGTGTGCTGCCAAGGCCCAGTACCCCATTGCCGAGCTGGTCAAGATGCTGCAAGAACAGGGCAAGAACGTCAGGTAAGATCCTGTTAACCAGAATACAAGAGGCTTCTCAGTGGTAACCAAAGCTGTGTCGCTAGCCCAGGGGTAAGCAAAATTTGGCCAGCGATGGAATAAGTAAACAAAGGAATGGTTGGATAAACGGAGCAGTTTTTGTTTTCCTCAAAGTTGGCTCTTGCTTTTGGACATTTGGAAGTTTTGACCTCGTTCCTGAAAGCTAAGACTATATCCTCTCAAACATATTGGCCATTTGAAGGAACTATGAAAGTGCAAGTTAAAGCAATGCATGTCTTCTTTTCTACTCACAGTGCTAGATTGTTTAAAAAGGACATACGCTTATGAATATCATTATAGGTTTAGTACTTTGGGGGGGAGATGAGCATCAGTGCAGATTTATCAAAAATATCCAGAAATAAATTGTGTATAAATTATTATGGACACACAAATGTTTCTGTCCCCAGAAAAGATTTTGACCCAAAGAATGATCAAACCCCTTAATTTACCCCTGCCATGCCAACGATTCCACTGTGGGCGCGACACAGAGGATGGACAGCTATAGTCTGGGGGGGAAAGGACGGGGTGGAAGCTCACTGGAGAGGAGAGCAGAGGAAGGTGAATGGAAGAGGGGGGGAGAGGGGAAAGGCACACCGGAAGCTTGTGTAATTTTCCTTCATTCGTTTGATCTGGGGTCCCAGCAGCTGCTGCTACTTAGAGCATTTGCAGTTGATTAGAGGGGGAAGTGGGTGGCCGGAGAGTGGCCAGATTCTGGAGTCCCCTCCCTCTCCCCTCCCCTCTTGGCTGGATGATTGGGTGGGGGTGTTAGGCTGCTATGAGGGCGGGGTATGGGGCTGCCACTGTTTTTTCTAGTATTTTTTTTACTCCAAAAGTGGAAATTGTCCCTAATCTATCAGTAAGGTAATGTGATTCACTGTGATGTTGCCCATGATGAGCCCTGGTTGTGGTTGTGTGTGTAAGTAAATTGGGGGCTGATTCATAATGGCAGGAGATCACGGAGGGTCTTTGTAGAGCAAGAGCAAGGGAGCGAGACACCCCAGGCAGTATGGAGGGAGTTCAGCTGCTCTGATCTCTGCTTTTACTCTTTGGTCATAAAGTTGCTGCCGCTCTGTTTACCCACAAGGCCTTTTCATCCTCCAATCTCAACCCATTTCCTTTGGCCCTCTGACCTCTGACCTTAAAACAGGCCATCCAACCCAAACCGCCACGGACGTCCTGACCGGTGTACTGTATTTCCGGCCGGGTGGCCGATGTCATGCTTTTGGACCCTGTGGGTTTTCTGGGCCGTTTTGTTCCTGTGGAGGGTGAGGGTAATCATTGGTTTTCTCTTCTACAGGTTTGGGATTCACCCCGTGGCTGGTCGTATGCCTGGGCAACTCAACGTGCTGTTGGCTGAGGCCGGCGTGCCGTATGACATTGTGCTGGAGATGGAGGAGATCAACGAGGACTTTGACGGTTTGTTTCAATGTGGTCGGGTGTGATCATTTAATTGTGACCCACTGTTTTTCTCTAGTGTTTACTCAGATCAAATTTGGCTGTTTTTCTCTGCGTCTCAGATACGGACTTGGTCCTGGTGATTGGTGCTAACGACACAGTAAACTCCGCAGCCCAGGAGGACCCCAACTCCATCATCGCTGGAATGCCTGTTCTGGAAGTGTGGAAGTCCAAACAGGTACGAGGAGCCAAAGACGGAGCAGCCAGCGTACGGGGGGGGGTTTAGGATGAGACCACGGCCCTCGTCATGCACCGTCACTGGGTTGTTGGATCTAGAGCTGATTATTAACTCAGTGGTGAAAGTTACTGTTGGAGTTTAACGAACTTCTCCGTGGAGTGTCTAACTTGGATAGCCTCTTTCTTAACCAATCTTGCTCTTCGAGTCCCGAACTTCCAGATGCGCCACGTTTGGGGGGGATAGGGCCTCTTCACATACAAACACTTGCGTGTGCACAGACACACACGCACCCTGTACTCTTTGTTACCCAGGCCCTTACCCAGGTGTAGCTCCAGCAGACTAAGATCTCAGACGGCTTCCATTAGCGGTGACTCGCTCCCTCTGGAATGATGACATTTTGGAGCATCCGAGTGGAACTTTTCCTAAATGTGGGATTCATATGCTTCACCACCCCACTTTAAAGCCCCTTTAATTTCTCCCAAGTTCCCTTGGGAAATCACAGAGTTTGTGAGCTTTTAGACCCCACCCCTGTACTCCTCTGGCCCGTGTTAATGTGACGTGTGTGTTTATATCCCTCAGACCTGCTGGACTCGCTCCTGGTGAAGATATGTTATTTTCATAGTTCTTAAGTGACTCAGACCCTTGAATTAATAATCGTCTGCTTGTGGCTCATGTTCCTGTGATTCTGTGTGGTGTTGGTCTGCCGTAGAAGGCTGTGCCAGGCTGCGCTGCGTTTGTAGTCTGCCTGTTGACGTAAACAAACGGGGCGGGGCTCCTCCGTGCCTCCAGAGCCTAGCTTGGCACAGCAGCCTGGCATAGGGCATTCCTCTGGTGCCGTACTCCAGTGGCTTAGCCTGTCTGTACCAAGGCCGCACCCTCTGGTGCTGATTGCCAGAATGAGATTACCTCTGTTTGCACCCTACCTCTGTCCCAAATGAAAACATGTGTCCATGCATTATGGATGAGTAGGGTAGGCGTGGGGACTGGGAGCCCCTGCCTTGAGAGGCTTTCTGGGTAGGACTAGGTGTCCCAGGTCCTCTATGTAACCCTGAACCACAACTGCAGTTGGGTAAATTTAAAATCATACATGGGACCAAATTTCCCCACCAGGGTAGTAACGTTTTTAAGTAAAAAGTCAATTTAGGATTAGGGTAAAATTAATATTTGGGTTTGGGTTAAAGTTAAAAAAAA
>JACXGJ010012618.1:0-17593 GCA_016801105.1 Esox niger
CCCCCCCCCCCCACCCCACCCCACGACCTCTGCCCTCACTCCCTACCTTAAACAATGTGAAAAGACCCACCTGCTTGGTATGTTAGACATAGCATCATCCTCGAGCTATGCCCATGCTCTCAGAAGCAACAGCCAACCAACTCTGCCCTATCAAGCCTGTAAGCAGTCAGACCGAGAACAAGGTGAGATGAATGAGCTGTTCGATGAATTTGTACATGTGCGCGCGCGTGTCTCTGTGCCTCTCTCGGTGTGAACGGTGCAGAACGAGGTGGATGGACTGAGCGGTAAAATCAGATGTGTGTGTAATCTACGCTACAGAGCACGGTCAGTGGGAGACCCTGGGTGGTGTTTATTAGGGTTTACATTTTTCTTTTGCTGTTTTGACATTGCAGGCGCCGAACCCACCACAAGTAGCCTCTAGAGTGCGGCGGGACGCGGCCGCATCGTCCGACATGTTACCCATTCTCCCCAGACAAGTCAAAGCCAACTGGCGTCGACATCCGCGGCACCCCCCCCCCGGCAATGTCGACATTCAAATCTAAACTCCTGGCTGCAATTACATAGCAGTACAAGGAGGAAGCCAACTGCAAGAGATATTAGGAGGGATTTGAACTTGAGCAGTATGAGTGGTATGTTATTGCAGTTAATAATCTACACTGCGGTATTTCCTGTGTGTATTGAAAGTAACTCTGCGGCTACCATGTTAGATAGAAACAGCAATGTGGACAATGTGAGCTAGGACTTGAAGCTGTTTGAATCGTTGGTCGAAAGTTTGCATTTCACACTGTCTGCTGCGTCACAGTTTATGAAATTATCTGCGGGTGTTTTTCTTTCGCTTGTTGCCTGGGGATTGACTGACAGGTTGCTGACAAAATAGAAAAAAAATGTTTTGAGACAGAGGAGACAGACAGGAAAGTTAATGAAGTTGACACAATGAGAAGTTGGCATATGAAATAAATATCTCTATCTATATATCTATATCTATATATATATATATATATATATATATATATATATATATATATATATATAGTATGCCATATACCTTATATAGTAATAAGGTGGGTGCTTATGTTTGTCCTATTTCACATATATAAAAGTAGTTTTTTGCATCTCCGGCCAATCTCACTGAGACACCCTAGGTCAGGTCACAGTAAGAGCGTTAGCCGTTATTGACTATCCAGTTGCCTTGCTCAAGGGCAGAATGACAGATTGTTCACCTTGTGAGCATCTGGATTTATTCAAACCACATTTAGGTTAGTGGTCCAACACAAGTAAGTGCTAGTCGTACTATCACATTAGTTGAAAATGTGTCCTTCAGTTTGAACAAACAGAGTAAAAAGTATATGTATTTTGCTCTGTGGGAGACCTAACTCATATGTGCGCATGTGTGTTTTTGTGTCTACTGACCTTACATACCTGACAGTGAGAGTGAGAGCACTGTAACCAAAGCCAACACTCAGGATGCAAGATGCTGATTGGGTGATGCTAATTTTTCCAGGCTAACTTAATGTTCATTACATAATAACTGTCTGAGCACCTACCTATGCACACACACGTTAACTTAGCATATCTAAACAGGGACAGCAAAGTTGGTTGCCGTTAAATCTATAACTTGAGAAAAAAAGGCCCTTTTCAAAATGGGGACACGAACAATGCCCATTAGTCAACATTTTCTGATTTAACCATGGTTTGGGGACATATCCTTCCCCATTATATAGCTTAGTTTTAGCCAAACACACCACAGAGCATTCTCTGCATGCTCCATCTAACATCCAAACTCATTGCTAAAACAGTAGCTAGCACTACATTACTATGCAAATGTGGTGAATATGAAATTGTGTCGCTTCTCAAGTGTATAACCTTTCCTGTCAGTGGGAACAGAAGTGCACCTCTCTGATATTCCATCAGAGTGAAAGGATATTGCGTGCGTGTGCATATGTGTGCACGTGCACTGTCTGTATTGCGCACGGGCAATTCTGTGGACTACGGCCAATACTGTAGGTGTGATGTCTGGTTACACGTTCCCCTGTCTCCCACACAAACGCCCTCAGGACGTCCCAGTATTACTGATAAGGCTGTTCTCAGAACTGCTTGGACAAGCCCTTTCATAGCAGCTGGGAGATAGATGGAGTCACCGTGTTTTATATGAACCGTCTTTGATGCCTGGAGGGCCTGTGTTTGTGTGGCCACACATAGGAGCAGGTGTCGTCAAGAGGTGAGGAAGGGTGAGCGATTATTCACTTCATAGATAAATGCTCAGTCTTATCATTAGCGACCTAAGTAAAGACTTCATAAGGACTACTTTACACTGTTATTCAAAGTGTTTTAGTAACAACAATGAAAAATCTTTCCTAAAGAAATTCAGACTTGGTAAATAATCGACGAGATATGAACGCACTTGGTTAATCATCAAATAGTGCAATATGAACAATTTTATTGAAAGAAACACGAAATTCTTTGCAATACCAATTAATAAAAGTTAATATTAACTACCCATCTGAAAAGTTAGTTACTTTGAGTTTTTCCTAATACTGGAGGGTAGTATTTTCAAGAAGGATATCATACTGTATTAGAAAGCTACACAATGACATTGTAACTTATCAACATAACTTATTACTTTTTCCATGTCTGTCTGTCCATTGGCCTGTATCTCTCTTTTCCACTCTTTCTGACAGCACATTACGCCAGTTGGCCTAATGTGAAACAAAGTGGCATGAATAAGATTGACAGTTTCCATTGGCATTCCCGAGTGTATGGATTTGTTGAGGCGAGTATGGAGGGGAGACAGCCCTGGGATGGGCATAGTGGGCACAATGTGTACTAGTCTGGTTAAGGTGAGGGACAGAACACGCCTGGCCATCCTTTGGACTCCATTGGTCGAAATCGATGGGAGAGTTAATGGTTTTGAATACCGATGCTGGCAAGAGCCAATACCACTTAATACCGATGGAGGTTAGACTAGTGGCAGTTTACGAAGTATTGAGTACAGTGAGGGTCTGACAGGAAAACATCAAATGCAAGGGTTATATACAGGTCCTAAATGTGTATCTAAAAAGTAGCATAGCAACTCGGCACTGATTCAGGACATACACCGATCAGCCATAACATTATGACTACTGACAGGTGAAGTGAATAACACTCATACACCGATCAGCCATAACATAATGACCACTGACAGGTGAAGTGAATAACACTGATACACCGATCAGCCATAACATAATGACCACTGACAGGTGAAGTGAATAACACTCATACACCCATCAGCCATAACATAATGACCACTGACAGGTGAAGTGAATAACACTCATACACCGATCAGCCATAACATAATGACCACTGACAGGTGAAGTGAATAACACTCATACACCGATCAGCCATAACATAATGACCACTGACAGGTGAAGTGAATAACACTCATACACCCATCAGCCATAACATTATGACCACTGACAGGTGAAGTGAATAACACTGATGAACTCGTTATCATGGCACCTGTCTGGGGGTTGGATATACAGTATTAGGCAGCAAGTGAACACTATACTCAAGTAGGAGAAATGGGCAAGCGTTAGGATTTGAGCGACTTTGTGAATGCTAGACGATGGGGTCAGAGTATATCCAACACTGCCACCCTTGTTGGGTGTTCCTGGTCTTCAGTGGTCAGTACTTATCAAAAGTGGTCCAAGGCTCATTGATGCACGTGGGGAGTGAAGGCAGGCCCGTGTGGTCTGATTCAAAAGACAAGCTACTGTAGCTCAAATTGCTGAAAAAGTGAATGCTGGTACTGATAGAAAAGTGTCAGAACACCCAGTGAATCGCAGTTTGTTGTGCATGGGGCTGCGTAGACACAGACCAGTCAGGGTGCCCATGTTGACCCATGTCCACTGCCAAAAGTGCCAACAATGGGCATGTGGGCATCAGAACTGGACCACGGAGCAATGGAAGAAGGTGGCCTAGTCTGATGAATCCCATTTTATTTTGCAGCTCGTGGATGGCCGGGTGTGTGTGCATCGCTTAGCTGGAGAACACATGGCACCAGGATGCCCTATGGGAAGAAGGCCAACTGGCGGAGACAGTGAGATGCTTTGGACAATGTTCGGCTGGGAAACCTTGGGTCCTGCCATTCATGTGGATGTTATTTTGACAGGTACCACCTACGCAAGCATTGTTGCAGACCATGTGTCCCCTTTCATGATAACGTTATTCCCTGATGTCACTAGCCTCTTTCAGCAGGATAATGTGCCCTGCCACAAAGCAAAGTTCAGAAATGGTTTGAGGAACACAACAGTGAGTTCAAGGTGTTGACTTGGCCTCTAAATTCCCCAGATCTCAATCCAATCAAGCATCTGTGGGATGTGCTGGACAAACTAGTCCGACCCATAGAGGCCCCACCTCGCAACTTACAGGACATAGAGGGTCTGCTGCTAACGTCTTAGTGCCAGATACCACAGCACACCTTTAGATGTCTAGTGGAGTCTATGCCTCAACGGGGGAGAGCTGTTTTGGTGGCGAAAGGGGGACCTACACAATATTAGGCAGGTGGTCATAATGTTATGGCTGATCGGTGTATAACATAAAGAGCAACTCAGTTCACAGAACCGGGCCAAGGATCTAAACCTTCAAGACACCCTTGGATGTATTTAAAAAGAACGTTGACTTAAGACGATCTGTGAATAAACACTGTGAACTATCTTTTAAATCATTTTCAAAACTGACTACATATTTCTGGTACAGGCCAGTTGAAGGCAAGTTTCTGACACCTCTGAAGTAATGTGTGATCCACTGTGAATACGAGCTGTACCGGGACTCCTTTATTTATAGAACCTACCTATCACAGGATTTAAAAAGTCTGAAACCTGACTGATATCAAAATAAAATCTGCAGGTAATACAAGGTCTTTAGCTGCCTGTTCATGAAGGATTCCAACATGTTAACGAAGCATAAACGCTTGGCGAGAAAGTATATAAGCTACCTTTCAGAGCCTTGGCATGATGCCTGAGACAGTTGTCAATTTAAAGATAGCTGTCACTGATTCTGCTATTAAAGTGGCAGCATGATGTTGAGGGGCTGTGGCCCAGGCTGGTAATTATGCCAGTTATGATTCAAAGCTTAATTGAGTGTTGTTAATAACTTTGCTGCTCCACTTCATCAAAAGTTGTGACTTGAATCAGCTTTTGAGTGTTTTGTGATTTTAAAGACCTGGAAGTGGTTGAATACTCTTTAGGCGTAAAAGGATGAAACAGGCATTTGGTGTAATTTGTGTGTGGTCCTTACCATGCCTCATCAATTAAAACTGTACATCAGTTATAGCAAACCCTTGAAATGAAACAGATAGTTCTCTAAGTCAATTTGAGGTTCAGTGGGGGAGAGGGAGCAGATGGTTGTCTGAGCCTGATCAACTAAAACATTGTTTCTCTCAATTAAGAACCCTTCTGAAACAAAATGTTACCTACGCTTCATCTGCAATAATCCCGAGCCTGGTGCAATTGGTGAAAGGAAATAGACAAACTACCACTTTTCTATGTATTCATAATGTGTTTTATTTAATGTTTTTACTCAACAGTATCCATTGAAGCAATCTTGGTCTTTAATAAAAAAAATTGGGGTCAGGCACTTGAAGTAGCCAGCCCTAAAAGCAATATAAAAGAACGCATGTCTGGAATTTACAGTCCAAGTGGCAACATAGCGTAATGCCCTAACAATGTCCATTCCCGTGCCCTCTCCATCTGCCAGTCTGCCCACCAACCATTCAGCATCACAGGGTGGTGCCACTTAAGCTTGCCAGGGTAGCGATAAAAACAGTTTTGGTTGTTTGGAATGTGCACCGTTTGGAAGCCTTCCGAAAAAAAACAGCAATGTGAGGGGAATGTCCGTTTGTCAGGTTGACACTTCTAGGTGTTTTTTTTATACTTGTGTGAAGACCACAGGCTTGGCCTGGAACCAAGTTTAACCACGGGACTTGAAAAAAAGAAACAAAAAGGCATGAAGCTGACCTTTTTCCCTGTGGATGGTCACGTTGGCGTCATTTGATGGGTGGTAGGGTAGTGAAGTGGTACAGGGTGATGTCATAACTTTGTTATGCGAGATTAACTGCTCGGCTGAATCCCATGTGCTTATAAATGGACCTTCAGCTATTTGCTGAAACCCGACCGAAACGGCTTTGTACACTCGTTTTAGCCAGTTTCAGTACATCCATCCTCCCTTCCTTTCTAGAAGGGGTCTCGGTATGAGTTCAAATGTAAGCTAAGAGATCTAGCAGAGCAGCCTTCCAAAGCCTTCACCACTAGCTGGCTGTTTCCATGAAATGCCAGTTCACAGAGTTCCATGTTGGACTGGCCCCAGCCAACACCCCTAAGTATTTCTGCCCGTGTCTCTGTCTCCGGCGGGTCCCTGCATACCAGACGCCACCGCAGCGTCACCTCCTCTCCAGACCCAGCGAGGGGTCTGTCCCTTGTCTGCCCTCCTGGGGCCGACTGGAAGGGACAAGGGCCCTATATAGGTGACCATTACGAGCTGAGAATAAAGCGCCCTTAAAATAAGGGATCCACTTGACAACAGTAGGATACTTTTGGACTTTGTAGTATGCCTTGTTTAGAGGGGAGATGGGATGGTGGCAGAGACTAAACAGACCACACTCACACACACACACACACACACACACACACACACACACACACACACACACACACACCCCTTAAAGGGCATCTATCAAAGACAGGTTATATTTGGTCCTCTTT
Organism: Esox niger; assembly: GCA_016801105.1. Taxonomy (NCBI): domain Eukaryota; kingdom Metazoa; phylum Chordata; class Actinopteri; order Esociformes; family Esocidae; genus Esox; species Esox niger. The sequence continues at coordinate 6,738 of JACXGJ010012618.1, forward strand.
GATCTAGGCTGCACGATGAGGGAGGGACACAGGACAGAAGTTAAAGTGGTTGGTAGTTCATAAAAGCGTGACATACACCTTAAACACAGATCTAGGATCACCTACCCTGAACCCGAATTCGAGTATTAACCATTTGACTGTACATCAGTGGTTGAGGATTCATTCTCATTAATTTTTACAGGCTTTAGCAGCCGAGCTAATTCCATCTCTCATAGACTGAGTCGTCTCGATTTAGTCATGAAGGTTGTGTCAGCCAGGCAAGCAGCCACCTACTTTTCATTACAATGTACATTCAATCAGTCAGTCAATCAATCAACATGCCTAGATGTAGTGATGTAGAAGAGATGTACAAAAATAAGCGCTTTGGCTGGAATGCAGAACAAACCAGGCCAACCATCAACAGAAGTAAAAAAAAAACTCTCGTTCAACTGATATTTTTCTTTCAGGGGCAATTCGTATTGCTTTACTTCCTTCGGGGCTTGTCTGACGTGCTCACCAGACGGTTCATAATGAACTTAACCGAGAGAAGACAAAGGTTTAAGAATTTATGAGTGATATGGGTACTGTTGACTGTTTCTGGGCAAGTGCGTGTGTACTCGCCTCTACGCTCATTGACTGCTTTTGCAAGTGTTTTTATGATGAGTTAGTACTCTAACTTAATTTGATCTCTCCCTTCTCATGGTTCACCAGAACACCTGTTTGGGTTTACAACTGTGTAAGAAAGTGTACCAAAACATGTACTGTAGCTAACTACTGATGTAGCAGAACATGTATAGAACAGCCCAGGAGACTTAGAGTGAATCATTCCATATCAATTCAAGTCAGCTTTAATGGAAACTTGGTTGACCGAGAGTAATGTTTCAAAGCTCATCTATTATATTGACTTATAAGTAGTCACAGAACCATTTTGAGATGGGTGGGAAACCTGAGCTCCAATAGCTGGGTGGCCACTTCGATAGGCATTTTAACTATTTTTCTAAAATGGACAATTTAATTTGTGAGAAACTTGAATTAGGCCATTTTCCCAATAATTGAGGTAGAATGGTGCATGCAACGAGTTAGCCCTGCTCCAATCTGCTGTGTGTTTGCCCCTACCATGACCAGAAATCACAGGGGACATTTACTATATAGGTCAACATGGACAACCCAAAACTGCATCTGAATTATTTAGTGTTGTGTGTGTGTGTGTGTGTATGTTTGAGTTAGTAGTGTATATGTGCATGTAGCCTGCATTGATATTGTCAATATACTTGCATTGCCATGGTGATACACAATGTGCCTACCCTGTCTTGCCTTATCTTCTGGCAGGTTCTGTTAATCTAGTCGGATCATTCAACTCATCCCCAGGCTATTGTGCTCAGGCACAGAGGAAGTGTCTGGAAATGAGATTATTGGATCATAAAAACCGCAGACTCAGTTTGTGTATCCTAACCAGTGGTGCTGAACAACCTGTCTGTATAGGCTGGGTTGATGTTCCAGTATAGGCCACCGGACTGAAAGTTCACATGAAGGTTCTTTGCAAGCTACCCTGAAGTAGAGGAATGAGTGTTTCTTTTATCGGTGACCTGCGCATCTCGTCTTCATCCTCATCCTATCCTCCCAGAAGATCACACATAATGGAGCCACGGTCGTTGCCATGACTACGAGGGGGGCCAATGAGCTTCGGCTCCGTACTGCGCGAGGCCATTTTGCACATGGAGGCGCACACAGCATAGCATCATCGTTGTCGCATACAGCCGTCCTTTCCCTGGGAAACAAGAGGCAGTCTAGAGCTATTGGACGATATCTAATGAACGCGAGCCGTCCCAGGGCTGTCAGATTGGCAGCTAGCTCGTGACCGCTACGCTACTGAGCATGCGGAAAAAATGTGAGCTCTCGTCTCCTCCTCTTTAGTCAAGTGGTGCTGCTGTGGTAGGACTGCGTTTTGTCAAGAAAAAATTGACAGTTTTACTGCAAAGCAATATCAATATCTCTCGAGTGCGAGCAAGTGACCCGAGAGAAGGGTGTTACGTAGCTTTTGCCTGGCGGTGAACGGTGCACTTTCGACGTTCATGCGCGTTGGATGAAATTGAACCGAGACAGTCCATGAGGAAGGACGAGGCAGGTGTGCTGTGTCTATTGGAATTCCGCTGGCCAAAAAGGGTAGGCACGCTGTCCGTTTTACTTTCTCATAATAGATTTGTGTGCACATTAATTTCGGTAAAACAAGCTCCTATCGATTTATCTGGACGATGTTGACAGCCTATATTATATTTGTTGCAGCTTGAATAAATGTTTGTCTCCGCGTTCGTTTTAAGGTACAGGGTAAGCAATGTTAAAGGTAGCCACAGCAAGTTTATTATTTAACATGCGCACAACAGATATAATTGCAGCCAAAGAGGCTATGTGTAATTTTATGACAAAGATGGGTTATTAGCCATAACAATAATTTAATATAGCTTTACCAGGTTGAAAGTGGAAGATCATTTGTGTTTTGCGGTTTTCTTAGTCTGGTGTTTGGGAGCGCATGCACGAGAACAACAGTGCCCTCTGACATGGCCGGGTGGTTGTTACCGCCCAATTAATTTGCTCACCACAGGTTTTTATTATGGTCAATTTCTCATCGTCAGCATCAAATGAACAATACTCAGCTTTAATTTGATTTAAGTGGTTTTTATTACATTCTTCTGGTCCGGTGTTGCCAGTTTTTGGCTGTGAATAAGAAGGATTACGGTAACTCAATCTAGCGTGGCATTCATCTAAAACCAGAAATTATGCTCTGGAGTTGCGTGGTTGTTTGGCAACGTTGATTATCATAACAATTAGACAAGGACCATCATTACGGTGCTATTAGTGGAGACCGGAGGCGATCTGGAGAGAAGTGGGTTCGTTCAATACAATAACGAGATTGTTGTGCTGTTCATACATGCTTTTGTGTTTCGTTGACTGTGGCTATTGGTCAAGCCATCAACAACGTTCGTGTCCAGCCTACTTTGTAAGTTTTTGTATAATTTTGCAAGAAAAATATTTACAAAAACGGCACATTCAGGGAATTGCATTACTTTTATTCTAGTTATCATTACTGTAAACAGGTGCCTCCCCCTCTATTCCTGTATCCCGCCTTTAACTTTTAAAAAAATACTGATAATATAAAAAAAATTGTCATCCATACACATAATCATTTTTTTATGAGCAAAATCCCTATATTTGGAGTCAAATGTTCAGTAAATTCAGTTCCTTTACTCGGCTCCGTATAACGTTGGACTTGACAGTACACCACTCTCCCTCCATGGGCATCAAAGGCTTACTGCACATTAAGGAGATTACCCTGGCCAATTGTTGCAGCATCAGGCTATTGGGTTTTCTTTCCCATTAAGCGCTGCTATGCCCGGCTGCACGAGCCTTGGCTGTTTTTTTTCTTTTCAAATGAATTTCCTTATCTCTTCGGGACTTCTCTGGCTTCCATCTGACAAAGTGTAAAAGGAATCAGAGAGGCTGTGACCAGATTAAACGTGCACCCAACATTTGCCTCAGTTTTTCGAAACCAATGACATTTTTCGCTCCCATCCCCGGTCTTCTGTCTGGTATTCTACACCTCTGTGTTTGAAAACAATGGCCCTGGATAAAATCCACAACACTTCTTGGGTAAGTTTTGACCTACTGGCTGTTCTAGATACAGGTATAATGAGTCCTTATTTGGGATTGGAGGTGATTTGTGGATTAGTCGCTTGGCAGTCAGCCACATTATTTTCAATGCTCTCCAACACAGCCTTTGTGACATTTATACCCTCTAGAGGCCAGGGTTCAGGTCTGAAGACATGCCCCTGACCAAATCTGTTCTCGGGTACAGCCCAGAATGATACAGTAGTTGGGTCCTGGCGGCAACAGCTTAGTTGTACCCCACCTACAGTAGATCACATGTTCATTTAACATTCAGACTTGCAATAGAACTGTTTGCATTTATTTGACTTAGACCTTTACAAGCAGCCAAGTGTGTCTGTAAACGTGCGCTTGTGTATGAATGAGCATGACATCCAGCCTCGTCCAATGAAACTCATAATGGGAATCAACAGTTGTCACCTTGCCTTCACAAATGCGCACCGCTCATACTTGCCAGCCGCTAAACAGTCTGGAGGGGCGGTTTAATATGGACCGTACATTAACGGGACAATTGTCGCGTTTCGGGCTGATGGATGGATGGATGGATGGCGGTGTCGTATTGAGCGGTGACAGATACGTCGTCGCACCTGCTACCAGTCAGTCTGAGTGTTTGAGCGAGCGTGGGGTGGGGTGGAGAGGGCTAGCTGTTCTGGATCCAGCCGGGCCGTGGGGAATTGGAGAATGCGATATGGTTTCTGTCTAAAGTAGGGAACACAGGACAGGGTCACACATTCTCACTCGTTTTCTCTCCCTCTCTCTCTTTCTCTCTGTCTTTTTCTCTCACTCTTTCTCTCACCCCCCGTGACTCTCCTCATCCTTTCATTTGCTTTCCCTTTCTATGTCATTCTCTTTGGCTCTCCTCGTTTCATTCTCCGGTTGCTTCTCTCTTGCTCTGTTTCCTTCCCTCTGTCTTTTGGTGGCTTTCTCTCTCGCTCTCTTTCACTCACGCTGCCCCTTATTTAAAAGAATAGCTGATGTCATGGCTCAAGTGGACTGGTCTTTGAAAAGCTTGCCTGGCCTGTTTCTCAGAACCCTTTTGATGAAAGGGCCACAGAGCGTATTTGTTCATCTCCAATTCAATGACCTTTTTATTTTGATGCCGTTATCAAGGATAGTTAACGCCCATATTGCTAACCCAGCTTTATACAGTCCATTATTTAAAGGGTTTAACTGAAGTGCATCGTCCATTTTAGTAATTACATGTTTTTCTGGAAACGTGACATTGAAAGTCACTTGTCGTGGACCACAGAGGGCCACCATCACAGTAAGCGGCTCAGAGTTACCCTTTGGCCCTTGATAGCGGGATTAAATAGTCACACAAGGCTAGATCAAGGGAGATTGGCCTCAGGTCTGATGAGAACGGCCTGCGGGCTGCATTCCATTCCAAAAACGTTACTCCCACCATATCTCCTCACTAGAATGCCTATCTAGATCAAATGTGACAGGGTTAGGTGTAAGCTACAGGCTGCTGTCCAGTCCAATTAGAGCTTTTTCGAAAAGTCCTTGTTCACTGCAGTATGTGAATGTTGGGTGACAGTTTAGACTAAGCAGGAGCCCTGGAGAAGGTCTGAGAGAAGGTGCCTCGGACGACTGAGGAGGAGTCAAAGGTAGTAACGGGACGAGGGACGCGCCCGACTGCCCACAGCTCGACGGGAGCAGGAGGAAGGGATCCGTATGATATGCTGAAGCCCTCTGCAGCGTTCAGATTACGGAAGTCCCACGGCTGAGTTCTCCGTGACAAAGGAACCTATTAACCTTTCCCCTCAGGCATGGGGATATGAGACCAGTTGTCCCAAATGGCTCCCTGTTCCCTACTAATGACCAGGACTCCAGTTTGTACTAGTGCTTTTCCTATGGCTTAGTTCGCCACCTGTGAGTCAGATGTTATTTTCACAGCATCAGGAGGGGTGGATGTCACCAGAACACAGACAAATCCTCTCTGGGCTCTCTCAGTTCCCTCAATAATATAGTGAGACTATTGTGCTCATCTAAAGCACTTCGGGGCGAACAACAAAGTTGCAGATGGTTTGACTTGGCCCCTCCCTCTAGAAACAGCTATCGCTGAGTCAAGCAAATCCTCTTTTACGCTTTAGGACACTGTCTAGCTGTCTGCTGTGGAGTAGCATATCAAACAGCGTTCCGTAAGCTTTAGCCTGCAGTGTGTACATTTTCGGAGTTCGCTCTGGGGTTATTTAAAGTACGACAGTGCGTGTTGGAAACTCCCTCCACGGGTTTGTTTTATGTGCTGTTTTACCTGAACCGGGGTTATAGTTTGTGGTAATAGTATATCAGTTTATCTGTCTACTTCTGTGTTTCTGTCTATTTGTATCTCTCTCCGTCTCTTTCCCTCTGTCTGTATCTATCTGTTTCTCTCTATCTCCTCGTTAATTTGCCTATCTAATATGACTTGGTTGGGTGTATGCAGGGGTAGGTGTATCTCTCTTTGTCTGTCTCCTAGTGCTGTAAAAGTACCTTTTAGAATGGTGCACCAACTGCCAGATAATTTCCCCCAACCGTTCTAAAGCTTTTCCCTGATGTTGGATCTGGTGGGCGGTCCCATCTACAGAGCCACGCCTCCATCTCTCTGTCCGGATATGATGAAAGACGTGAGGTGCTAAAGATGCCCCTCCCCCACGGCCCTACACCAGTTAATAATGTGTAAATCTCGAGGTGGACACGTCCTGTGCCAAAAAAGCCTGGACGCAGCCACTGACCGTTTGCATCCCGTTACCGGGCGGCAGGCGGTGGAAGCGGAGGGCGGGGATGCCAGATTGGTCTGGAAATGGATCCGTCTGCGGGTGCCAGGGCTGCATTGAGAGGGATTCTGGGAGAGTTTGGGCAGGTTGGACGAAACACGTCGTAGCATTCATAGCTTGCCCTCCGCACTCTGTTGTGGGAGAACATTTTCCCATGAATGACATCGATCTCCCACTTCATCTGCCCAAGCGCTTGGTTCCATCCCTGCCGTGGGATTCTGTTCACTCCGTACTTGTTCCGCTGAAGGACGTATTGGATTGTGTAATTGACCTTTTTCTGACACTGATCATAGATTATTGACTGTATACAGCAGCCCTCTATGCAAAGTTTATGTTGGGTTAACCAAAGTGACTTTATTCTTTTAGTAAGGTTAGCATTGAGGGGGGTATTGGCAAGTACCTCGCAATACGTTGTATGTCACGATACACGTTACGATTCAGTACATCATGATATCACAACTGATTCACGGAACTTACTGAAGTGCCAAATAAAACCTCAAATTATATTAGGCTATATCTTCAAAGGGCAATCTTTAGCTTATCCCCATTAGCAACCGCTATTAAAAAACACTCAATTTGAAATTACTATGATCTTCCAAAGTGAATATTAAGGACTGACCTTCAGGAAGGTTTAAACAGTCAACAAAAAGACAAATAATAGAATAATAGAATTAAGGGCGGCAGTGGGAAAGGTAGAAAATGTAAGCTATGCTGAAATTTTCATAGATCAACTTTAAGCTCTGTATTATAAATATATAGAGAAATTAAAACAAGTAAACTAGATGCAGAAAAAACTGCTAAATATGAATTACTTCTGAGTGTCAAGATTCTTGTTCAAGAACAGTAATTGGTCAACATGCTCAGATCTGAGTGCACTCCCATGTGCCGTCATGTTGTCCATTCTGGAGATCTGAGTACCCATGCAATATTGGGGTTAAAGAATTCCAAGTAAAGTCGTTGTATCGGCAGAGCACTAGTTAGTATGCATTTATTCAGCCCTTAGCCGTAGCATATTGGCCATATACAACCAACCCCAAAATGCCTTATTCTTATTATAACCGAATACTGACATAAATAGGACTGTCATCTCCGTGTTATATTGTCTGGTATCCACACACCTGACAGGCAGGCATTGAAGGTACGGATACCAAACTGCTCACTCACAGGTTTTGTCTAATCAAAGTACCAGGATAATGTTCCTCGTTATCCGTAGTCACCATCCAGTGACAGACAGTAATCCAACCACAGGGTGATAGAATCGCGTGAAGCCAACAACAGAGAACCGGCACCATGTTCTTTTCTGGGACGTTTACCCATGTGGCGAAATATATAGTCCTCGGCGCCGATACTAAAACGGTACCATTTTTATTTTTGGTCTGTATCCAGAAATGTATCCCACGCAGGGGGCACGGCTTTTGACCAGGGCCCATGTGGTCTGCTGGGACAGTGGCGGTCGCTGTAATGTGTCCAGAACAACGCTCCTCTCTGCTTTTTATAACCCGCCACTTACTTAGCTGGGAACGGCTGGACCCATGTTGGCGTTGATAATGAATTGGGTGTTGAAACCCTGCCGGTGAGACAATGTCAACGCGCCACATCTAGTCCTGAGTGGCTCATAGCTCAGCGTGCGCGTTTGTGTTTGTTTGTGTGTGTGTGCGTGTGTGCGCACACTTGTGGTAGGCTGTGTAAGCTTTCATAAATAGTTATCTCTGCTACTTTAATGAGAGAATTCCTTAGCTGTCTGCGCTCCATATTCGGTCTGTTGTTTTTCCCTGCATAGGACTGAAAGTCTCTACCTGCACACCAATCAGAGGAAAATGTCAAATGTGGGTTTACATGTTGTGTACATGGAGATATAATTGGAGGACTCTCTGAATGTCTCATCACGGTGTCCGTGATTACGCGACCAGTGCCATTGAGGCCATTTGCATTTTTAAAAGGAGTCAATTATTTTCTTCTACTACTTGTCAGAGAAACGAGCTGCCACCTGCATACTGCCTTCTGGAGTCTGTTGAATGGAGGGGTGCAAAAGGCAAGGTTGGCAATATCCTGCCCATTGCCGTGATGGATTGTTGATCCCCCCCAGATGCCGTGGATGGAATTATGTGACGCTTCCTTAATCCATAGGTCCCACTTTGTTGACCACTTAAAAATTGTGGCGTCCATGGATCTGAAAGCCTTTATAATTCCCCATGGCTAGAAAATGTAAGTCTTATATTTTCGGTCTGAATGTTTGGTACGAGAAAGTTTGGTTCTCTCAGCTGGGTTGTTTGCGCTCCGCTATAGTGGTTCAGCTGTTTTCGTTCTGTTGCTAGGAATTGGCCTGTTTGTAAAAATCCATTAGCCTCAAGCGAACTATTTGGAGGTATTACTGTCGTTTGCTTCATGTTAGCAACTTTAGGTAATAACTTAAACACATGCAATGATAAGTGATTCCTCTATCTCAAAGCATGGATTTGAAGACTGCAGTTGAGGTGCACTTCAAACGAGTTTCATGCAATGCTAAAGAAAATGATAGTATTTCACAATATTTATTTACTCAGTAATGATTTGGGTGCACACAAGTTCATCCTAAAATGGCGACTTTCTATTGGACAACAAGTCACAGGGGCTTCTGTTGTCAGCTGAAAAAGCTACCTACTCTCTCACTTTAACCGGTGTCACCATGATACGTGATCATCTCCCCAAACAAGCACCGATGAACAGTAGCTGACCGTGGCAAGCAAAATCCACGGTTGATTCCACACTGTCTAGTTCACTCAACATTATGTTAATGGGAAGCCAATGAATTGTCCAGGGAATCATTTTACCTTCTTAATTGCTATGAAATATATTTAAAATCATTCAATACCTGTCCATTATAGAACAAACATTAGTTAGTTGGTGTTGGTTTAACTGCCAACGGAAGTTGCTGCAGTTAACCTAGCTTTGTATTGCTTCTTTAATTCTTAATTTGGGCAAATCACCTGTGTGTTATATAAAGTGTAACTATAAGTTGATTCATGGTATGGTAAATTCACGTGCTACCCATTTCCGCTCGCTGTACCTGACATTATGCAAAGGTCTTATTGCCTCTTAGCAGTGGATAAGAACAATGTGTTTCCCCTCCAGTGAATAATTCCTAGCCATTGTCTTCCATGCGCCTCTAGGGAATGCATTGTCCTTACCTCTCTGAGGTAATTTCCTTTTGCCTGTACTTGGGTGGAACCACACCATCGCGGACCATGCTGGGCGTCCGTGTACTTTTCTGTGAAACAGCAGAAATGCAACACTTCCAACACTCTCAACAGGCGACTGAATTCCCACCGGAAAGCCGCCTGGGCCTTCTGGTGAGCCGGAGTCAGTTGGAAAAGAAATCTCAGCGGTTGTCCACAGTGGCAATAAGTGACCAATCAAACACTACTTCCCCCAAAGCACCCTTTCATAATCTGTTTTCTTTCACACCCACTAATGTACGAATTAAACGGTTGATAAAAACCCCAGAATGTTACCCAGTATGGTCTTCCATCAGTGAAGATTGAGCCAAGGAGACAAGGCAAGGAAGCCGTATTGCTACAGTAACAGTCAAAAGGAAACACTTGTCCATTCAAGTGACTGGTACTATATATTGAGGCAAAGCCCCTAAGAGACCATTGGTGTGTGACCCGGTGAAGGTCAAATAAGCAACTGCCATAATAAATTATGCCTTGTCACTCCTAACTCCTTGTTTTAGACAACTTAAATAATTGATCGGCTACTTCATCAGTGACTGCGGTGTTTATAATTTGACTAATTTAAGGTGATCATTAATAGAGCCTAATGAATATCTCAGAGACCCACAGGCAGAAGAATCTTAGCTATATCATTGTCGCGTGTTTGCATCTTTCTGTGTCTGTTTTACAGTAAATGTGTGACGGCTTGGTGCGACCGGCCAATGAATTGCTATTTGCCAATGATGTGCAAACAGCTCCGGTTACGTCACTTGTCTGGGAATAGCCGGACAGGATTGAGTGAACGGTTGTGTGTGCTAGAAGAGTTTCGGTGCGTGTTTGTGTGGGTGCAGGTCTGCACGTGCAGCAGGTAATTTGCACGGAGTCACACTGAGCCCCGGCCAACTGTTTTACAGACGATCAAACTGTCAACAGCAGAAAGCGAAGACGATACAGCTATATCCAATGTGATTCGTCGCTTCATTTCAGTAAGAAAACTCTACTATACAGGCCCCCTTCAATATGTTAACGGAACGAACACAGCCGCTCAAACGCCAACGCTGGGGAGAGATTGATATGTTTATTGCCTTTCTGACACCTCGCTCCCCACAGGCTGGCGTTTTCTCCCTCTCCTAGCCTGTCTGTCATTTCTCGGTACGTTACAGAGGTATGGCTGGCTGCTACTGAGCTATTACACTGTTGGCAATGGGATAGTTTATGCCTGGGATGGAGGGGAGGTGACAGAGGAAGGGTGTGTGTGTGTGATGGGGTG
>JACXGJ010012619.1:0-17597 GCA_016801105.1 Esox niger
CCTGTGACGGCCCTCCTATAATCACCCTCCTGTGACTGCCCTCCTATAATCCCCCTCCTATGACTGCCCTCCTATAATCCCCCTCCTGTGACTGCCCTCCTATAATCACCCTCCTGTGACTGCCCTCCTATAATCCCCCTCCTGTGACGGCCCTCCTATAATCACCCTCCTGTGACGGCCCTCCTATAATCACCCTCCGGTGACTGTCCTCCTGTGACTGCCCTCCTTTAATCGCCTTCTTGTGACTGCCCTTCTGTTACTGCCCTCCTGTGACTGCCTTCTTTGAACATACCCTGAGTTATACAATTCCACATCTCCACTGGTATAATTTGGACTGTTGCAATAGCAAGATGATTGGTTGTGTAGAACATAAGTATTTTTTACAGACATAGAGCAGATGTGATTGTTTCTTTTTTTGGAAATGTTTTGCCAATTGTTTATTTTCCAATGAGACTACCAGGATCAGATCTGATGCAGTATCTCCGTATTTCAGTCCATACTTCCACTTCAAGCATTATCAGGTTTTGAAATGTTTGAACTGAATATACAATGCAAAAATATTTCTCACAAAAGGAGGATGCTGTTCAGCCTGTGCCTATTGATATTCATTAGAATTTATTCACAAATGTGAATTTAAATGCAATGCTTTATTATTTAAATTCAGCTGACACTTAGTTTAGTTGGATGTCAGCCAGAACGCGAATGTATAACGTAAAATTACACATATATCTGGCGAGTGGGTAAGGGAAACTAGAGCATGGGTATGTTTGTCAGTATAGCCGATATCCAAAAGATCGTGAGTTAGTGGAATGCCATTTATCGATAGGCATATTTGGCGGTGTTGTGACGCCAGTGGTGGAGTGATGTCAGAAAGATCAGGGAAAACGAAGGAAGGGAGGGAGGAGAAAAAACAGTCGGAGGGAGGAGAGAAGTGGAGTTCTCTTATTGAGCTCATATATTCTATTCATTGTCCTCGCGCCAGACAGAGAGCAAGTAAACGGGAATCTTAACAAAGGTAGGTTTGATCACCATGCTTTCTTTAGTATTGCTTGTGGCTTCCAATTAGAATTCAGAACTAGATAACATATCGTTATTTTGTGCTTTTATTGTAATATATATATATATATATATATATATATATATTTAGTAGGGTATATGGTGGCAATATTACTGCGTGGAAACCAATATTTGACTACATATAAATAGTTTAGATATTGGATATAATCTTTTAGAACGGTTTACTTAAAGCTTTTTAAAGGCTACAGATCCAGTTGCAATGGAATGCTTGTGCCTTGAAAATGAAAGGCACGTCTTGATTGCATGCAGACCTTAAAGCAAGCCCAGAAGCCATGAATGTCAAACAGTTCATAAAAAAAGATGTGACAAAAACGCACTGTTCATACTAAATTATTGTTTCCATCGCGTTGCTAAATATTTGCCTTTAATTACCTAACACACTTCATGTACGGAGAGACCAAATGGTTAATGACTCGCTCTGTTTGTTTTATCTATAGCGCAACTTTCAACACGTCAAGATGTGAGCATAAACCCTGCCTTGTAAAGACTACTCGACTCAAGGCGCGCCTCAGAAAACCAGGACCTTGGACAGCAACACGAAGCGGATTTCCGCCCCTCTAACCCCGTGTAAAGCACATAGTCCTCGGCATTCGACTGTCCCACCAAGAACACCAGCCAAAACATGCAATTCAGTGACCAACGATTTCCACCATTACAGCGCAATGGGGTCCAGATGCGCTGTTATGAGTGAGATGCTTAACTAATGGTGTCTTCGATACTGATTATAGTTTCACTTACACCCAGTATGATAACAGTGTGGATGCTGAGAAAAACGCGTGTGGCGGACGCCAGGGTTGCTACAGCCTTGTCAGACTGAGAGCCCTTTCACATTAACTCAAATAAGCTACCTAGTCAGTGACGATCACTTGCCTCGTGTCGGACGTGAATTCATAAGTTAGACGCACCATGGGGATTCGGCACCTTTTGTTGCTCCTCATATGCTTGTATCCCCTGAGTGTTCTCTGCGCCGTCACTGGAGGCAAGAAGGCGAAGACACCGGTGACCAAGCGGACTCCCAAAGCGAAAGAAGCCAACATCACAGCGGCGCTCCCCACCGCTGCACCGCAGAAGAACATAAGCAAGGACTACGATACGTGCACGGGTTACTACGACGTGAGCGGACAATTTGACAAAGAGTTTGCGTGTAACAATACGGTTCACCGGTACTGCTGCGGATCCTGCTTCCTGCGGTTCTGCTGCCAAGAAAAAGGAAAAAGAATAGACCAGAATGCCTGTAAAAATTACGATACGCCGGACTGGGTGAAAACGCCAGCACCGTCGCCGGCCTCAACCGGACAGCCTTTTGACCCGAGTATGGACCAGACGAACACTGCCGTGTACATCACCTGTGGGATCATTGCGTTTATTTTAGTGGTTGGAGTTTCGGCTAAAGTTGCCTATGACAAAGCCACAGAGCCTCCCCAGGAAATGAATATCCATAGGTACGTAAGAATGTATACAATTGAATATCAGTGTCTTTATTCAATGCCTGATTTTTGTTATTATATATCCTGGTCTTTTGTGTGCTGAGTAAAGAAATAATGAGGTTGAACATATAATTTAGTCCTGAAGTCACGTTTGCATGCAGTAAAAAAACTATTATTGATTGTGTGTAAATTAAACTGTTAGTGTATATAAATATTTTTTTAAAATACAAAATAGCTACTGTGGAAGAGATTCCACAACCCCCAACCTCAATACTGAGGTGTGACCCTTGACATAAGGACATTCGTGTCATCCTGGAGCTGTGCAGCATATTGCTCAGATTCCGAGGTCATAATTATTGGTGACATAGACACATTTGACCTTCATAATACATAATGTTGGGCTTCTGTGAGGTGTCATGGGGCTTGCCAGTGCAGCTTCAGTAATAATGTGTTCCTAAGTGAAACCCTTTTACTCTAACCAGGTAGATACCGCCTATCTATAAAATACAGACTAACACTTCAAATAACACTGATCCTATAAAACACAAATAGTACATGTTCCAATAGTACATGCTTGTATTTATTTGATTATGTATCATAAGTCATTTGCACAGAACTGAGGATAAGTGCAGGAATTACAATACATCTGGGAGAGTCTTGTAGATATGAAAGCCCAAAATAAGTGGAGAGGTTTACAAAGGGAAATATTTAAATAATGTGCGCAAGCTAGCTTCCTGGTTGGCATGTCAGGTAGTTGAGGGACTGGTCCTGCTGCTAAAACTGATTATCCTGATGCAGATGTCAGTGTGTCACTATATGTGCTCTGACACATCTGGTTTCTGCATCATGTCACACTCATGGTAAAATATGCAGAGTACTGAGAGAGCGCTAACAGGTCTATGCACAATTCCTTCCTGAAATACAAAAATAATAATAAAATGTCAAAGCCTTTGTTGTGTCAAATCAGTCTGTCATCATTTGACTCTCATTGACCATATTCAAAAACATATCTATTCTAGCATTCTTGCCACTCCTGTCCCATACCACATATCATGGTGGTAGAAGTAGTGGTGGAAGTAATAGTAGTGGTAGTAGTAGTTCTTATGGTGATAGTGGTAGTAGTAGAGGTAGTAGTAGCTGTTATGGTGGTAATGGTAGCAGTAGTGGTAGTAGTAGTGGGTATGATGGTAATGGTAGTAGTAGTGGTAGTAGTTGCTATGTTGGTAATGGTAGTAGTAGTGGTAGAACTGTTATGGTGGTAATGGTAGGAGTAGTGGTAGTAGTAGTTGCTATGTTGGTAATGGTAGTAGTAGTGGTAGAACTGTTATGTTGGTAATGGTAGTAGTAGTGGTAGAACTGTTATGGTGGTAATGGTAGTAGTAGTGGTAGTAGTTGCTATGTTGGTAATGGTAGTAGTAGTAGTAGTAGTTGCTATGTTGGTAATCCTAGTAGTAGTGGTAGTGGCTATTATGATGGTAATGGTAGTAGTAGTGGTTAGGGTGGTAATGGTAGTAGTAGTGGTAGTAGTAGTTGCTATGTTGGTAATCGTAGTAGTAGTGGTAGTAGCTATTATGATGGTAATGGTAGTAGTAGTGGTAGTAGTAGTGGTTAGGGTGGTAATGGTAGTAGTAGTGGTAGTAGTTGCTATGGTAGTAATGGTAGTTTTAATGGTAGTAGTTGTGGTTATGGTGGTAATGGCATTAGTAGTGGTAGTTGTCGTGGTTATGGTGGCAGTAGTAGTAGTTGTGGTGACAGAAGTTATGGTTGGAAGGGTACAACCCCATTTCCATAAAATTTGGGACTCTGCGGCATGAAAGGCAAATGAAAACAGAACCCAATGATGAGCAAATCATTTATCCCAATATGTAATTGGAAAGACAACATATCAAATGTTGAAACAGAAATGTTATTGTATATAGAAAAATGCATTTTTAATTTGATGCCAGCAACATGTTTTAAGAAAGTTGGGACAGCTATATGTTTACCCCTGTGTTGCATTACCTCAACTTTTAACAATATTCTGTAAGCGTTTGGGAACTGAGAAGACCAATTGCTATATTTTTGAAAGTGAAATGTATTCCCATTCTTGTATGATATACGATTTCAGCTGTTCAACAGTTTGGGGTCTTTGACATATTGTGCCAAATGTTTTCAATGGGTGACAGGCCTGGACTGCAAGCAGGCCAGTTTAACACACAGACTCTTTTGCTACAGAGCCATGCTGTTGTAATATATGCAAAATGTGCTTTGGTATTTTCTTGCTGGAATAAGCAAGTAATTCCCTGAAAAATATGTAATCTGTATGGCAGCATATGTTGCTCCAAAACCTGTGTATATTGTTCTGCATTAATGGTGCCTTCACAGATGTGCAAGTCACCCATGCCATGTGCACTAATGCACCCTCATACCATCATGGATGCTGGCTTTTGAACTGTGTGCTGATTAGAAGCCAGATGCCCCCTCTCCTCTTTAGTCTGGAGGACACGGTGTCCATTATTCTCAGAATTTCACATTTTGATTCATCAGACCACCGGACTGTTTTCTGCTTTGCCTCAGTCCATCTTAATAAGCTTGGGCCCAGAGAAAGCGTTTCTGGGTCTTGTAGATATGTTTTTTTCTTTGCATGGTAGAGTTTTAACTTGCGTTTTTTGGATGCAGCTACAGACTGTGTTCACAGACAGTGTTTTTCAGAAGTGTTCCTGAGCCCATGCAATGATTTACACTACAGAATTGTTTAATGCAGTGCCACCTGAGGGCCCAAAGATCACGGCCATCCAATACTGTTTTCGGCCTTGTCCCTGGCATACACAGATTTTTCTGGATTCTCTGAATCTTTTAATGATATTAAGTCCTGTAGATGATGAGATCCCCAAACTCTTTGCAATTTTACATTGAGCTATGCTATTTTTAAATTGGTGCACTCTTTGCCCACACAGTCTTTCACAGAGTGGTGAACCCCTCCCCATCCTCACTTTATCCTCTTTTAATACCCAATCATGTTACTGACCTGTTGCCAAGGTTACTGTTTTTTTAGCTTTACACAACTTTTCCAGACTTTTTTGCCTCTGTCCCAACTTTCTTGAAACGTGTTGCTGGCATCAAATTCAGTTTCAACATTTGCTATGTTGTCTTTGTACAATTTTCTATTGAATATAGGCTGTACATGATTTTCACATTATTGCGTTCTGTTTATATTTACATTTTACACAGCATCCCAATCTTTTTGGAAACGGCTGTAGTAGTGGGAGTGGTGGTGGTAGTAGTAGTGTTATTAGTCGTAGTGGTGATTGTAGTAGAAGTGGTTGTAGTTGTAGTAGTAATAGTAGTAGTGGTGGTGGTAATAGTTCTGGTAGTGTTAGTGGTGGTAGTAATAGTGGTTTAATAATGGTGGTGGTGGTATCTGTGGTGTAGCAATGGGGGTAGTAGATGTAGTGGGGATGGTTGAAGCAGAAGTGGTATTGGTAGCAGTAGTTTCGCAGTGGTGATAGGATTAATAGTGTTCATGGTGGTAATAGTAGAAGTGGTGGGGGTAGTTTTGGTTGTATTAGCGTTGGTGGTGATTGTAGTATTGGTGTGGGTGGCAGTAGTTGTAGTGTTGATTGTGGTAGTAGTGGTGGAGGTAGTAGTAGTAGCAGTAGTAGTGCTGATTGTGGTAGTAGTGGTGGAGGTAGTAGTGGTAGTAGTAGTAGTAGTAGTAGTAGTAGTAGTGTTGGTGGTGATTGTAATATTGGTGTGGGTGGCAGTAGTAGTACTGCTGATTGTGGTAGTAGTGGTGGAGGTAGTAGTGGTAGTAGTAGTAGTAGTAGTAGTAGTAGTGTTGGTGGTGATTGTAGTATTGGTGTGGGTGGCAGTAGTAGTACTGCTGATTGTGGTAGAAGTGGTGGAGGTAGTAGTAGTAGTAGTAGTAGTAGTAGTAGTAGTGTTGGTGGTGATTGTAGTATTGGTGTGGTTGGCAGTAGTTGTAGTGCTGATTGTGGTAGTAGTGGTGGAGGTAGTAGTGGTAGCAGTAGTAGTGTTGATTGTTGTAGGAGTGGCAGAGGTAGTAGTGGTAGTAGTAGTAGTAGTTGTGTTGGTGTTGGCAGTAGTCCACAACACCCTTGAAAGTCACCAGTCTGCATGCCTTGTCGGCCAGTTCAAAAATTCTATTCACGTCTTGGGGTCCTGGACAGACATCTCTTTGTTAGTGACCTCCATAAGTGACCTCCGTTCGTGATCCTTTGAGTGGGGTATGGATTCTCAGACTGCCCAACTGATGTGAGTTATACAGCGTCATGCTGG
The DNA here is from genome assembly GCA_016801105.1 of Esox niger. Lineage (NCBI taxonomy): Eukaryota > Metazoa > Chordata > Actinopteri > Esociformes > Esocidae > Esox > Esox niger. The sequence goes on from JACXGJ010012619.1 coordinate 6,783, forward strand.
CGTCTTCCATAAAGTGGCTCTGAGTGGTTGGGTGTATACGCCTCTGTGTTGTGTTAGCCATCTCCCAGCCTCCCCTGGGCTTTGCCACATTACAATCACCACAGACTAGTGGGCAACACATGTTGGAGAGCACACATCTATGAGCATCTGTTGATACACGCTATCATCGTTGTTGAATGGTATAAAGACGTGAACCTTGACCTTTACCTCGACCCAAACACAGTAAGGTTGAAGCCTTATTATAGTTACCTGCAACGTCTGCATCAGAGCAAATCCAACAGTGGAACGCAAAAGTGCAACACTCCAATGTGAAAAGGAAACACAGACAAATAGCCATAGAGCAGTGAAGGTTATGCGGCAGATATATTTGTCATGCACATGGCTTTGAGCAACTGCAACAATGCAAACATAATTTGATTTCCTCCTCTTCAAAACCCTTTCCAAAAACTGTATATTTTCTTTCATGATGCAGTAGACCTTTTTCATTCCCTCTCTCTCCTCTCCTTTCTCACCCCTGAGGGGCCCTTCCCTCCGTACGCACCTGGTGTTGGCCGGAAAAACATCAAAATTCTACCGATTCATTTAGAACTTCTTCTCATAAGCAGAACTCTTGTTTCTGTTGCATGTTTGTATATTTGTTTCATATTCCAAATAAGAAACTCTACTTGATTATTGCTTCTCGACAACCATTCAGAAACCATTGCAGTCCGTCTCCTTGGTGGGCAGTTTGATGTCTTGAGCAGGAAGCTGCACGGTGCCTTCTGGGGGCCAACATTGTGTTTGTCTGTGTCCCCTCAGGGCCCTTGCAGACATCCTGAGGCAGCAGGGGCCCATTCCCATTTCTCAGTACGACTGTGAGAACTTTGCAGCAATGAACGGCTCTCCCAAAGACAACACTCCTCAACGAACCTCGTCCAAGAATCACTACACTCCTGTCCACCAGTCCAAGTCCAGCCACGGTACGGTACCTCTAGGATGAGCTGTCCGTTCTTCTGATTGGGTTTACTGTTGTTATAATATTTGGTATGATCTTTAAAAACACACTGGTGCAATGTTGTAGCCATACGTTCTGAAATTTAGTGAATCTGTGTGTGTGCATGTGTGTACAAGCACACACTGTGTGGGTTCACAGCACACTGCTCTCCCTGTCAGTGGTCTAATCTCCTATGTTAACATCCCGTACTCATCCGATTTGTGCAAGTGTGAGAAAGAATAGGGAATGTTTCGGAGAGAGAGTGGTTGAGAGACGATCAAAAGAGATAGAAGGAGAGAGAGGGCCTTTTAGCGTAGATAATTGTGTGTGGCAGGAGGACAGGGCTGGGCTGTCTCTAGTAGGGTGGAAAGGATGGTCACTGATGTCGTTCAGTGGGTGAGTCAGCCAAGTGACCACAGCTAGAATTTGAGTGTCCAACATATAGCTAGAATGTGATTGGACCACGTGCCTGGGATGGGGGACCACTTAGACAGGGATAGAGCTCCTGGGTTATTAGCTCTCTATAGACACACAGTCAACATAATACTTTGTGGGTGTTCAACATTCAGGCATGTCAAAGTTGAGAGAATGAGAGGGAGAGAGAGGGAGAGAAAGAGAGAAAGAGAGAGAGAGAGAGAGAGAGAGAGAGAGAGAGAGAGAGAGAGAGAAGAACGGTCAGAAAGTGACATTCTGACACAGAGTGATTGAGTGGTGAAGAGTCTATGGCCCTATATAAATACCCCTACTTGTACTCTAAACATTTGGCTGATTGGATATAAACAGTAAATCATTTTTGTGTCATGTGGGACTTCGGAGACACTGAAACGGGCTATGTAGAGACACTTAGCGGGACTGACGGACAGAACCTGACTGGCCAGGTGTGTCGGGTGTCTGGGCAGCTCAGTTGGAATGCCGAGTGTTGACTCCAGTGTGTGAACCCCAGTCTGCTCTCAGTCTGTCCCTCTGATTCCCTGTATCAATCTAATGCTGGGGCCCAATGAGCCGTGCAGGGGACTGGGGAACACAGTGTATCACCCACCCATCATTCCTCCACACCGCTGGTTCACTGCGGCCTTGTGGGTAATCATACTCAGTGGAGGTCAGGCATCACTCTGTCTACATCTCCCTGAATTTGTCTGTCTGTCTGCTCGTTTTTTGTTGTGTCTCTGTCTGTCTGTTTGCCTGTATGGTTGTGTCTCTGCCTGTCTTTCTGACTGACTGTTTAGTTTTGTCTCTGCCTGTCTTTCTGACTGTTTAGTTGTGTCTCCGCCTGTCTGTCTGTCTAACTGTTTGGGTGTGTCTCAGCCTGTCTATCTGACTGTTTGGTTGTGTCTCTGCCTGTATGTCTGCCTAACTGTTTGGATGTGTCTGTCTGTCTGATTGTTTGGATGTGTCTCTGCCTGTCTGTCTGCCTAACTGTTTGGATGTGCCTGTCTGTCTGTCTGCCTGACTGTTTGTTTGCTTGTGTCTCTACCTGTCTGTCTGACTGTTTGGTTGTGTCACTGCCTGTCTGTCTGATTGTTTGGATGTGTCTCTGCCTGTCTGTCTGCCTGACTGTTTGCTTGTGTCTCTGACTTTGTGTTCTACAAAAGATCATTTTAAGTGTTACCTAGTGATTGTAACTCATCATATAGGCCAGCTGAAGCCATCCCAGCCCAGTCCTCCACACAGTCCCTGCAGTCCTCTGGGCTTGGACATGAAAGGCAGTGACATGCCGAGGAGACAGGGCGTGGCTAATGTGTGCATACTCATTGGAAGTAGCCACGACTCCCGCGCTAGCAGGATTGAGATCGCTGGTACCGCAGCGCGAGAGGAGAGAAAGGGAGAGAATGGAGGAGAGACAGAGAAGTAGGGAAGGATGGTGAGGGAGAAATCCCCCACTGACATTGAGAATGCACAGTTTTATGGGGCCGATTGCACAACCAGTATAATACAGAATAGTAATACTGGTTAAGATACATTTTCTGCCTTTTAAAGATGCTTAGGATGATACAGATGGATAGAATGAGAAGATTCAAAATGAAAGAAAATACTCCAACTCTTGCCCACACACTGTAGCCTTACAAGCCTGGCCACTCCTTCATTTGAGAGCATTTCTCTCAGATGACACCCTCCTGTAAACCAGGTGTAGCTTCAGCTAGAGGACTAACACGACCCTCTCCAACATAGCCAATAGATGGAATGGCATCCCCAACCGCTCTGATCCTAAAACGCAACCTAGTAGCTTCCTACATTACAATAATAAAACACACTCTTCCACGGAACAGCCCGTTTTCTTGGCATAGTGTTACGCAGGTATATTGTGGGTATTTATGAATGCAGGCCAGGTGTGTCACTGATATCCTTGGTGCATTTTCTGAATGATATATTCCTTAAAAAGGTCCACAAGGATACCATGCAGAGCAAGGCTAAGACTCCAACTTACATTCTCATCTACTCTGCTTGAGTTGTTGTAAGCTTCAGTGCCTGTTTTTAAGTCTGTGAGTAATCATTATGGACCCCGCAGCCACAACAAGGAAGAGTCCGGAAAAGGGCTTGAGTAGAGTTAACCTTAAAAATACTTCTAGGTTTAAAGTAAGGCAACAAAGAAGAGGGAAAAAAGAGAATCTCAATTGAATTGGCTAATGCTTTTCTGAGCCGTACAGCTTTGACAGGGAAATGCATGAACTATGAACATCCAATTTGTTTTGTTGGTTGTTGTTCTTCCACTAGAAGGAGTCATGTTTATTGTAATGTGGAGAATAGCGATTTTCACTCAGTATCCATATCCCAACATCTTAAGGTTTCTGGTCCAATTTGTGACTTAACAACAGTACTTTACTTGACATTTATAGTTCTATGGTTATTTTGTTGCACTAACAAATAGCTAATGGATGCCTATTTGTACAATTTAAGCTTAGTTTTTTTCTCTCTCAACTCAGCTGTGTGTGTTTATTTGTGTGTCTAATATTGTGTGTGTCTCTACGCATACAGTGTATGTGCGTGCGTATGGGAGCATATTTGTGTACTTGTATGTTCATTGCTCGGAGAGATCTGCAACACAGTATCCATTTGCCTGGATTACTAAATTATGATTTCATTAGTATAATTAAGTTGTGATTCGCCGATAGGCACTTTTCATGATCAGATTCACTCTGCCCTTTTTTACCACAAAGAGGCCCTCTACGTTTTCTGTTTTCCTAATCTCCCTCCAATTAATCCTAAAACTGTGTGGTTGTACCATTCCTCCCTCCCTCCCCCCCCCCCCCCCCCCCCCCCCCCCCCCCCCCCCCCCCCCCCCCCCCCCCCCCCCCCCCCCCCCTCCCTCCCTCTGGGTTCATCATCACCTCCTTTCAAAGGGGAGTATTTCCATGCCTCCTGCGTACACCTGTATCCAACCTCAGCGTTCTGGAGATGAGGCTAATTGCCCCAACTACCATTTCTCATTATTAGAACTTATTATGCAGGATCACCTCTGAACCCAGAGTGTGTGTGTGTGTGTGTGTGTATGTGTATGTGTGTGTGTCTCTGTATGTCTTGTCTGTCTGTGTGTTTTGTGTGGGTGCTCTGGAATCCCTTTGTGGTTGGATTTCTTTATGCTCTTTTGTGCACAAAGTGTGAGTGGGTGTGTGTGTACTTTGGTGCATTCATGCGTGTATCTGTGTGTATCTGTGTGTGTGTTTTAAAGTGTGTATTTTTTTAATATGTAAGTCTATATGGAAACATGATCCCATGTGTATAAGAGGTGTGTGTGTGTGTGTGTGTTCATGTGCATGCATGATCCTGTTTGAATTATGGGTATGGGTAGCATTTTAGGTGTGAGGTTAGGATAATTAATCTCCTGAAGACCTTTAAGCATAGAAGCCTACAGTAACTATGCTAATTAGATGCTGTTTCAAACAGTGCCATGCACAATGCATTCCATACTGGGTTCTCTAGGTAACAATAATTCACAGGCTTCTCAACCCATAGGTTGAATGAGCGGTCAACAATGCTTGAAAGAAACAGTATAATACAGTACAGTACAGCAGAATACAGTATAACGTGGAGATTTGTTGTTACAAAGGCTAAATGCTTACTCAGCAGGGAAGGTTTATGTACAGAGATAAAGAAATAGACAGAGAGTAAGAGACAGACAGACAGAAAGACTGAGAGTGTGAGACAGAATGGGTGCCAGACAGAGAAAAACTGAGACACCAGCAGACAGAACATAGACAAATTGAGTAAGAGAGATAGATACAGACTGAGACAGACAGCCAGAAAGATATAGAGACAGATAGACAGAAAGATACAGACAGACAGATAGACAGAAAGAAACAGGCAGAGATAGATAGATAGATAGATGGGCAGATAAAGAAAGACAAGCAGAGACAGACAGACAGACAGATATAGATAGCCAGAGAAAGCCGGAAAGAGACAGAGACAGACAGACAGATACAGACAGAAACAAATATGCAGAGACATACAGACAGAGACAGATAAACAGATAGAGACAGACACACAGAGACAGACAGACAGGCAGAAAGATACAGACAAACAGACAGACAGACAGACAGACAGACAGAAAAGATACAAACAGTCAGATAGAGACCGTTAAACAGATAGAGACTGACAAAAATATCCAAACAGAGACATACAGGCAGAGACAGACAGGCAGACAGATAGAGACTGACAGATAGAGACAGACAGATAGAGGCAGACAGACAGATGTCACCATGTCCACTACACCGTAGATAGGGTGCTGACAACGCTGTGAAATCCCTCTGCCATGTAAACAACCCCCGACCGGCTCAATGTGGTAAAGCTTTATCGCCCTTGGAGTTGGACAACCTTGCCAGTCCCTTGTAGCTGCACAACGCCACATCTCTTCCTCAGTCCCTAATTCAATCATCTGATTATTCACATTCTTCTGCTTCATAAAACAATAGAGATCTTGGGACTACAGGGTAAGATAAAAGGGAAAAAACAATTCTGATCATGAATTTACAGTGCCTCTACCAGCTCCCTACACTTGTTTCACACAGTGGCAGTCGGTGGGGAAAGTCACGGTTCCTGTATTTCAAGGACGATAAATTGGTAATGCATAGCCTTTTCCCTGCAGCACTTCACACTGTCTAACCTTAAAGAGTTGGCTAAGGAATCAGTAAAAGGGGATTGGGTTTGAAGAGGTTCTTTAGATTCAGGTCAGGAATGTGGTCCGCCCATAATAATGGCTAGACAGGAAGGATCTGTAATGGTTGTGTGTGTGTATATGTGTGAGTGTGTGTATGTGTTTGTGTGTGTGTATGTGTATGTGTATGTGTATGTGTGTGTGTGTGTGTGTGTGTGTGTGTGTGTGTGTGTACGTGTTTGCGTGCGTGTGCGTGTGTGTGCGTGCGTGTGCATGTGCGCCTGTGTGTACGTGTGTGTATGTGTGTGCGTACGTGTGTGTGTGTTTGCAACACTATCACAGTAATGGAAGGGAAGGATAATACAGACAACATTTTTTAAATGATATCTGCGGCTATGGCAACCTCTGGTTCTTAGCAGATGCAATACACTGTACATACATTCATTTCAAACAGGTTTGTCTATGTTGTTGTCATTTTCTTCCATTAGCATTTTAAAGGGAGAGTGATGAAGGGATACGATAGCAACAATGATAGTGGGATTAATTTATGATAGGGTCTGAAGTGGCTGTTCTCTGCTTATTCAAATGAAAAGGATTTCATTAAAGTTGCTAGACCAAAGAGGTATTACACCAGTAGAAGAAACGCTTGGCAAGCAAGCATCCCTTGGAAGGCCTCTCCTCCTCGATCTGTGCGCAAATCCCTGTGTGTTTGCATCATGTTTAGGCTTGGGACTCTGATTGGCTTTCGCAGGTCTCCACTATGGGAAGGAGAGTGTCCGCGGCAGTGGAGGTCATGACCTTCATACATTCATCTCCTCTGGGTTTGTCACGCTGGGCCGCGGCCAGCCCAAAGGTACAGTACAGCAGTTTCTATATCTCATCTAGCTCTGTATAACTCTATCGAAACTTGTACCCTCTAAATCTGGTCTTTAAAACTCTGTCTAAGCTCGTAACCTCTAAACCTGGTCTACATAAGTCTATCTACCCTTTTACCCTCAAAACTGGTCTATATAACTCTATCTAACCTCATACCCACTAAATCTGGTCAATATAACTATTTAAACTCTTACAATCTACACCAGGGGTGTATATTGTAATTCAACCTAAATTCTTTCCATGTGAACCTGTTTTATATCATTTAACTTCTTACCCTGTCTAACCCTTATCCACCCGTTACTCTTCTGTCATAAACAGACCAGACAAAGAGGCTCCATCTGCTCTGTCAACAAGTACTATTTTCTTCTGCTTTTCTGTCACTCTCTCTCTATTCCCGCCCTCTTTTCTCCTCTTGCCTTCTCTCTTTCTCTCTCTGCTTCTTTCTGTCTTTTCTGCCTTTATCTGTTTCTCTTCACTGCCTTTCTCTCTATTCACGGGGGGCTCTGTCTTTGTAACCCAACAAACAGACAGTCATTTTTACCTTCACCCTCTGTTGACGCCGTGGGGAGTTTTTCTCTGTTACCCAAAAATGTTTTTGTATTCTATGGTGACTCTTCCCCAAACGAGTCTATGCTGTAGGCAGTACATTATTAAGGGTGTACATCTTTGTTTGATGCCAAGACTGGGGTACATTAAATATTTCCATGCTTAATTTCCTCTCAACTAATTAATAGAAATGTGTTCCTATACGCGCTTCTTAATTGGATGCATAGAAAAGCCGTGCTGTTCCTGTCTAACTAGCTTACAGTGTGGGGTAGAGCAGATGACCCTGCCAGCGACTGTGCATACACCCACAGAGAACGCACTTGTGCCCATTTACACCTAAGCGCACGAATGCACGCACGCGTGCAAACTCACCTCCTCCAGATGGATGTTATTAGCTGGGCCTTAAGTTTTCCCCAGGGTCCTATACTGATTAGTATGCATCCCTTCAGACTGTCCTGTTGTGATTCATTCTCTCCCATTTAGCTCCTATTTATCACACACTTTGGATATTCCACCTCTGGAGGTTGCAACGCAACTTAACGGGATGTGTGCGTGATTGTTTAGCGTTGTGAATGTGTTGGTGTGGATTCCCTATATTGTTCAGATTAAGGTATACATGTATTTTTTCAACATTCTCAGTATCTGTCACATTGGATGTCAGCATAGAGCGAATACCACCAACGAAGTTTTGTCTTTCTCCCATATGACATCTGATAGCAATATGGCACGCCTATAGGAGATGTATCAATACACCCAGAATCCATCTTCATTTTATGAATTACCTCAGATTAAGTCTCTGCTTTGATACGTGCGTCTCTGCTGGATTGCACGATGTAGAACACTGAATTTGGCTGGCGCCTGGAACCCTGTTCTCTAAAGGGCTGGAGGGAAGGCTGGAGGGTTGACAAGGGACCAGGCCAACAAAGCGTGATGCTCTAGTAAATGAACATCTCCCCTAACAAGGTGTCATGGTTTGGCTTTGCTAACTAACTTCAGAGGAATGGAGAGTGTGGGATGGAGAGAGACAGGGAGAGAGATGGAGAGAAATGGAGAGGGATGGAGACTGACTATATCACGGTATTCCCTTACTAATTCACACCATTCTGTTCCATCTGGGAAGATTCTCTACTTTGCTTTTGTTCTTTATTGTTAAAAGAATAACCAGTCTGTGTCTTAGCTCCGTTTTGTGCATCCGTTTGTTTTTTTCCCTTGGGTGGGACCGTTCACAATGGTGCTCATCCAGAATGGCTCCAGTGTTGCAGAGAAATACGTTCTCTTTCTTTTTGTACTTCCTCCATGAGTGTTGAGAATTGCGATTACAATACATATCTGCATTCATTTTTTGTTTTTAGTCTGTTTTTTTCAACACCGCAGACAATGCTTCCATCCCCAGCTGTACGTTTGTGAAGCAGAATAGTTTAACAGCAATTTCTGTGGTCAAATTTGTTTTGTAGCAGTGGGTAATATTTGATATTTTTCACTGCTGAACAAACCCATTTTCAGATCTAACCCGTAAGAATGTATTTAAAAATCTCCTGGGCTAACTTCAGAAAATAGGTTTTATGACAGTTATAGTAGTTCTGTATTGGATGTGTTTCTGTCTCTATATCACTTTCTTTTTGTCATGTGGTCCCACTCTCTGTTGTGCAATTCCATCCCATTCTCTTTCTGTATCTTTGTCTGTCTGTCTTGCTATTCCATCCCACCCCTGTTCTCTTTCTCTATGTCTATCTGTCTGTCTTCAACTGTTCACGTGGGGCTCTTTCTGCTCCTGTTAGCCTGAGGCAGATACAGTATCTATCTTGAAAAAAGAACTAAAAGTATTTAGGACATCCTTGTAATATGCTGAGGTTCTGTCATAGTGTCTTTGAAATCCTGAGGGTGTCCTCTGTTCACTCAGCAAAGCAGCACAGACAGAACAACAAGATCAATCCCCTGCTTATCTTTGATTTTAGACAGAATGCTATCATTTGATATTACTAATGTACATTAATGGATGGGCAATATTTAACAAAGCAGAGATCAGTGATCGCCTTGCTCAAGCCTTCCCTCTTAGGACTGGACCTGAGTCTCTGAAATGGAGTAAAACACGTAATAATTACTAGGCTGTGGCTTAAGGCCACAACAGCCCAATAAGTCACGCTATTGAACAAAAACAACAACATTTCCTGAATTAGTCAGATTTCCCCAAATGTGAGGGAAATGGTCATGATCCCGTTTTCAGGGCTGCTGTTGAATAAGCAAACGTCTGTTCAGCTCATTTTAATTACAGTATGTGTGTGTTTCTTGTTGTTGTTTCCTTGGGTACAAAAGTAAAGGTGAAAGGGGCTTCACTTAGTTATAGACCAGCAGGAAGCAGCTGTCTCCTAGGCAGATGGGATGTGTTAACCTGAAATGACTTTCCTGTTTTTACTCCCACTCACCGTATTCCTGTTTTAACTCCCACTCACCGTATTCCTGTTTTAACTCCAACTCACCGTATTCCTGTTTTTACTCCCACTCACTGTATTCCTGTTTTAACTCCCACTCACCGTATTCCTGTTTTAACTCCCACTCACCGTATTCCTGTTTTAACTCCCACTCACCGTATTCCTGTTTTAACTCCCACTCAATGAATTACTGTTTTAACACCCACTCACTGTGTCCCTGTTTTAACTCCTACTCACTGTATTCCTGTTCCATGGAGTCATTCAATAGCAACAGCCTGCACACACATGCTAATGGATTGGATTTCTTTGCGGCGCATCGCCATTTTCCCGGTCCTTCATTGATTTCCATGGAACGCCAGGTCACTCCCGGTCACTTCCAGGCAGTACACAACCCTACAGGACCTTGACCAGCCTGCAGGGTCAGTGGCAACCTGCCAGCCAGTCGACCGGTGTTTATGTTGCTACATAAAGCTTTCATTTTTAGGCCCTGTGTAATAGCCTGACACCATAAAAGCCTGCCTCTTCTTGTAGCTGTATGAGGACAAGACAGGCAACTCCTCTGGACATGACTCCTCCCGGGCCTCTCTCTCTCTATCTGGACCTGACTCCTCCTGTGCCTTTCCCTCCCTCTATCTGGACCTGACTCCTCCCGGGCCTCTCTCTCTCTATCTGGACCTGACTCCTCCCGGGCCTCTCTCTCTCTATCTGGAGATGACTCCTCCCGGGCCTCTCTCTCTCTATCTGGAGATGACTCCTCCCGGGCCTCTCTCTCTCTATCTGGACCTGACTCCTCCCGGGCCTCTCTCTCTCTATCTGGACCTGACTCCTCCCGGGCCTCTCACTCTCTATCTGGACCTGACTCCTCCCGGGCCTCTCTCTCTCTATCTGGACCTGACTCCTCC
>JACXGJ010012620.1:0-17602 GCA_016801105.1 Esox niger
GGCACCCTACAGCCAGGGCCGAGACGATGCAACGACGGGCAACAGTCTCCTGCTCACAGATGCATGGATCACGATGTGAAAGTCAGAACCGACGAGCCAGGACCGCACCCCGTATGCTAGCATGCAAAGCCCACCTCTCCCAACACACACACACACACACACACACACACACACACACACACACACACACACACACACATACATACAAAACCCTCCCCTACATCCCACCTCCCCCCCTCGCCCACCCACACTCCCCCAGCGGTAGAATGGGAGAGGGACGGTTCAGACCTTCCTCTTACCATTGTCCAGTAAGTAAAAGACAGGACTGCAGTGGCTCGCCCTCAAACTGGCCAGGGGCTCAGGCATGGAGCGGGGGTCATTGTGGAGGGAGCTTGGGTAGGGAACTGGAAGAGGAAATCCCACACAACACACACACATACTTTTTTCAGGAGCGGGTTAAAAGCAAACAGCGACGGTAGATTGGTACAGAGACAAGCAGGTGCGTTGATAACATCAGTTGATACCGAAGATACCAATAAAAGCGTGCGCGATAAGGTCAAAGTGAGGCTGGCGCCGTCACCCTGACCACTACAACAATTACAGAACCACTGCATTGTTCAGTATCACAACTAACCATTACAAGCTGGCATCTGAATGAAGTGGTATCATTGATGATACAGACACCCAGTAAAATCAGTTGTGAACATGCTAGAACATTCCCAAACAGAAGACACCTCCATTTCAAAAGTAAAAAAAACAGCATCCCAAAAGATTTTGGGATGACAGTTTATCCTGTTTTCATTTTAGATGCAGTAAGCATGTGCTATTTTATTTGAATGTCTCTCTCTTTTGCTATGTCTTTTTCTGTCTCTGACATTTCCAGCAAAATCTCATGTTATCCCAATGGCCCCTGCTTCAACATAGAATAGCTTGGTGTGTAGATTTGCCGTCAATAAGTTAAATACTAGCCTGTCATTCAGTGCTTGACTTGGACTGATATATGTAGGTTCTGGAACTGACTTTGGAGCTCCACAATCCTTTTGAGATAATATTATCTAAGAGGATCAGGAACTCAAGAAAAAAAAAACATTAAGCTCCTGGCTAGGTCACATTTAACCCAGACAGGTGGCTTTAGCTTTAGCCAGTCAGCTCCCCTGTAAACAGACTGGGAGCTCAGTGACTTTTCAGCACATTATCCCGACCTCGCCGCTCATCAGTCTGCATAGCATGATCTGTGTGGATAATGCAAAGCCTAGTTACGGGACCTAATGGGACAAAAAAGAAAGCAGGATACGCCTTGGTGTGGATGGGAAGACCAAAGGAGGAGGATGGAAATGAATGAATCCTGTTTATTAACACGCCAAAGACAGGAGAGGAAGAGGAGAGGAAGAGGGGAAGATGCCAGGTGATGGTGGGTCGTGAATAAGATTCGTGCGGGATGTGGGTTCGGCAAGCGGTCGTCATAGTGACACTGGGGTGAAGAGAGGGCCAGTTGGAGCCATCTGCTGCCTGGTAGATAACCAACTACAGACAGAAAGAAAGAAAATGACCACACTCACCCAGCCTCACCATGGAGACTGTCCTTCTCTGCCTTTCATCTGTCCATCTCTTCCTATCTTTGGCCTTTTACATTCCACCTTGATTCCTCCATCCATACCTGTATATTTACACTGGGCTTCACTCGAGGCAACAGGCATTATACATTCGTAATCGTTTTTCTGGCGGCTTCTGTAGGTATTTTGGTGGATTACTTAAATACCTGGACTCCTTTTATTTAAACATTTGACGGTTTTTCAATGTTTGTTTGAGTTAACACTGCAACTGCTAGCAAAGTTATCTGCTTCAAGCTAGCGAGTGGCACCAAGAAATTGTCCCACATACCCAACAGCATGGTTATTAAAAGTTTCGGTGCTTACAAACATGCTTAATATGGGGGAAAACATGTCGGGCGTTGGGTTTTGCCTAACCAGCGATGACAACGGCACAAATTTAGCACACACTGCAAACGCCATTGCATTAAATATGCAGTTAAATGAATAGTTGGCCACAGGCTGCACCTTAAAATTGTTGTAAGTGTAAAATCGAAAAAGTGATTTTTATTCAGTTTAACAGCACTCAATTTTTCTGTGAGATTATCTACGCTCTTTACACCCTTGTTTGGAGATCACAAGTCATAACTGTAATTGCAAGATTTTTCAAAGAAATTGCAATTAAATACAGTCCCCTCCAAAAGTATTGGAATGGCATGGCAAATTCCTTTGTTTTTGTTGGTCACTGAAGACATTTGGCTTAAAGATCAAAAGATCAAAAGTATGAGACAAGAGTTCAGAATTCCAACTTTAATTTCCAGGTATTCAGATCTAGATGTGTTAAACAACCACAGCATTTTTAGGTAAGCAAAAGTAGAGGAACAAAAAATTATAAAGTGAATAACATTTAATATATGGTGGCATAACCCATGCTTGCAATAACTGTCTCAATCCTGCGACCCATCGACATCACCAAACTGTTGCATTCTTCATTTGTGATTCTATTCCTGGCTTTTAACGCAGCTTCTTTCAGTTCTTGTTTGTTTCGGGGTGTTTCTCCCTTCAGTCTCCTCTTAAAGAGGTGAAATGCATGCTCTATTGGTTTAAGGTCAGGTGATTGACTTGGCCAGTCTAAAACCTTCCACTTTTTCCCCTGATGAAAGTCCTTTGTTTTGTGGGCAGAGTGCATTGGGTCATTGTCCTGCTGCATGATAAACTTCCTCCCGATTAGTTTCAATGCATTTCTCCGTGAATTGGCAGACAAAATGTTTCTGTACACTTCTGAATTCATTCTGCTTCTACCATTATCAGTTACATCATCAATAAATATAAATGAGCCTGTTCCAGAAGCAGCCATACACGCCCAAGCCATGACATTACCTCCACCATGCTTCACAGATGAGCTTGTTCCTTTCTTTCTCCACACGTTGGCCTTTCCATCACTTTGGTAGAGATTAATCTTGGTCTCATCAGTCCATAAGATTGTGTTCCAAAACTTTTGCGACTCATCTCTGTACTTCTTTACAAATTTCAATCTGGCCTTCTGATTCTTACTGCTGATGAGTGGTTTGCATCTTGTGGTTTGGCCTCTATATTTCTGATCTCTGAGTCTTCCTCGAACAGTGGATTGTGATACCTTCACCCCTGCACTGTGGAGGTCATTGGTGATGTCATTTACTGATGTTTTGAGGGTTTTCTTCACAGCAAATCAACAATTGTTGTTTTCTTTGGCCAACCTGTTTGACGTCTGTTGCTCAGTACACCAGTCGTTTTTTTTCAGGACATTCCAAATTGTTGTGCTTGCTATGCCCAATGTCTGTCCAATGGCTCTGGTAAATTTTCCTTTTCTCAACTCGACAATGGCTTTCTTTTCACCCATAGACAGCTTTCTAGTCTTCATGTTGCTTTATCCTTTTTAACAAGAAATGCAGTTTTAATAGGTTTAACCAATGATGGAAACTTAATCATGCAGAGCTAGGTAATGTTTGAACAAACAACCTAAAAGGCAACACCTTGGCAACAATAAACATCTGTCAGTCACATGTTCCAACAGTTTTGCTCACTTTAAAAATGTATGGGTTCAAACAAAGGGTGATATGTCCTAAGTTGTTTAACACATCTATATGTGAATACTGGGAAATGAAAACAGAAATTCTGAACTCTTATCTCATACTCATCTTCTGATCTTAAACCCAAATGTCTTCAATGAACAACAAAAATAAAGGAATTTGCCTTTTGACCTCATTAAATAACCTCTCACTCTATAACCTCTCTAACCCATCTCTCTAACCTGTCATTCCCAAACCTCTCTCTACAACCTGTTCGTCTTTCTTCACCAGATTGTCTACCATGTCTCTCTCTCTAACCTGTCTCTTCATCAATCTTTATCTACCTCCTATAGCCCTCGTCTCTCTGCTGTCTTTCATCTCAGAAAATAATCTAATTGATAAGATCTGATAAAGAATGGGCCTATTCTGATTTAATCAGCTGAGCCATGCACACTGTGGTTAATTCACATTTTTTAACACCACCACCAGTGCTTTAGAAAGAATAAACCTTGACGGTCCAATGTGCTTTTCTCTATGCTTCACAGACACAGTGTGGATCAACTGCTATGGCAGTGTGTGGGATGTCATGACAGCTAACTGATGTGGGTCTAAGATCATATAGACCGGTAACTAATATTATTCTAAGATCATATAGACCGGTAACTAATATTATTCTAAGATCATATAGACCGGCAACTAATATTATTCTAAGATCATGTAGACAGGTAACTAATATTATTCTAAGATCAAATAAACTGGCAACTAATATTATTCTAAGATCATATAGACCGGTAACTAATTTAGTTATGACATCATATAGACTGGTAACTAACGTAGGTCTAAGATCATATAGACTGGCAACTAATATAGTTATGACATCATATAGACTGGTAACTAACATAGGTGTAAGATCATATAGACTGGCAACTAATATAGTTATGACATCATATAGACTGGTAACTAACGTAGGTCTAAGATCATATAGATTGGCAACTAATATAGGTATGACATCATATAGACTGGTAACTAACGTAGGTCTAAGATCATATAGACTGGCAACTAATATAGTTATGACATCATATAGACTGGTAACTAACGTAGGTGTAAGATCATATAGACTGGCAACTAATATAGTTATGACATCATATTGACTGGTAACTAACGTAGGTCTAAGATCATATAGACTGGCAACTAATATAGTTATGACATCATATAGACTGGTAACTAACGTAGGTCTAAGATCATATGGACTGCCCATAACCAATCTAAGTCTAAATGTTAATCTGTAACCCACTGCATTTGGAAAAGAACAACCAGTAGAAAGTAAACATTGTGTACCTAACCAGCCCAATTTTGCATTTGTTTTCACTGTGTTATGCATATAAAGCCCTTTAAACTGAATCCCAAATGTGAGAAGGGGGTGGGCAAGAGGTAGAAGGGAGAGAGAACAAGAGGGAGAGCTAGAGAGCAAGGCCTTGTGTAACTAGACCTGTTACTGGTTGTTGTCCCTCAGAACAGAAGCCATGTTCATTCATAATGTAGACACTGATGATACATTGGTTTTCCAAATGCACTGACTACATCTCCACACAGGTACAAAAACAATATTAAAGACTCATAAAATATTCACAACATACTTAGGCTTCATACTCTTCTTTGGAAAGATTTCTGAATAAAGAGAGCAAAGATGACATCAGGAAAAACACATGGCCCCTGGGCTATACATGCCAGTGAGAGAAACGTTTCATCAGAACGGCTGGGCTTTCATCCTCCTTCCCTCCCCCAAAACAACACACAAAGCCTTTCAAATTATTCACACTCCACTGACAATTTTCAGAGTTCAAGTGCCTTCGCTCTTCCTGAGGAAGGAGAGGTTGGTTAAATAGCTTGTCTGATTGAGTCCATGCAAATGGACCACATCTCTCCGCCCCATTTGGTATACAAAAGGATGTGTGTCCGGCATGAGAGTATTACATGTGACACTCAAAACAAGAACACGTCAAACAGGCCAGAGAACTCATCTCACAGGCTAGAGAACACGTCACGCAGGCCAGAGAACACGTCACGCAGGCCAGACAACACGTCACACAGGCCACAGAACACGTCAAACAGGCCAGAGAACACATCAAACAGGACAGAGAACATGTCAAACAGGACAGAGAACACGTCAAACAAGACAGAGAACACGTCAAACAGGCCAGAGAACACGTCACACAGGCCAGAGAACACATCAAACAGGACAGAGAACACGTCACACAGGCCAGAGAACACGTCACACAGGCCAGAGAACACATCAAACAGGACAGAGAACACGTCACACAGGCCAGAGAACACGTCAAACAGGCCAGAGAACACGTCAAACAGGCCACAGAACACGTCAAACAGGACAGAGAACACGTCAAACAAGCCACAGAACACGTCAAACAGGACAGAGAACACGTCACACAGGACAGAGAACATGTCACACAGGACAGAGAACACGTCACACAGGACAGAGAACACGTCAAACAAGCCACAGAACGCGTCAAACAGGACAGAGAACACGTCACACAGGACAGAGAACATGTCACACAGGCCAAAGAAACAGCTGGTCTTTTTTACATCCCAATCCACCTCTTCCCGTACCTCCAAAGATAGAGTTCATGTCTCGTAGGAACATTTCAGATTCTGTTGGCTCTGTATAGCTAAGAAAGCATGATTCACATCCCGAGCAAATATATAGACAGAATAGGACATTTGTCTGAAAGTTTTATAGAACTTGATGTACAGGGAGAGCCAACGACTTCAAAGCCATTTCAGGCATCAGGAATTGATGCAGGCAGACCCACCAATCAGAGACGCCCTTATATCCAGCACAACGCAGAGCCACATAGAAGGCCCGGAGCAGATGGAGCCTGGGGAACACAGCGGATCCTCCAGCATGACTGCCATTGTATTCACATCAGACAAACGCACAGTCACACACACAGATGCACGCACACACACACACACGCACGCACACACACACACGCACGCACGCGCACGCACGCACGCACGCACGCACGCACACACGCACACACGCACACACACACACACACACACACACACAGACACACACACACACACACACACACACACACACTCCTAGCCCTCGTCGGCTTTTTGATACCCCAAAGCACTGCCCAAATGAGAGAACATCGGAACCCTGACAAAAAAGGCAATTTCCTTCCCAGTTCACTGCAGGCGTCTCTGAACAGGCGTCTCTGAACAGGCGTCTCTGAACAGGCGTCTCTGAACAGGCATCTTGATATCACTGCACAGCCAGAAGTGACTCAGTCAAAACAAACAGCAAACACTAGTACAATAGCAGTACCTCACCTCTCGCTCTCTGCCCCCTCCCTCCCTGTGCCCCCTCCCTCCCTGTGCCCCCTCCCTCCCTCTGCCCCCTCCCTCCCTCTGGCCCCTCCCTCCCTCTGGCCCCTCCCTCCCTCTGGCCCCTCCCTCCCTCTGGCCCCTCCCTCTTTCAATCCAGCCAGACATTACGAGCTGCAGGCTACCACTCTGTTTGCTTTAGTGGTCTTTCCTTCTCTTTCAGTGGGATAATATACTAATATCAAACCCTCAGATGTTCTCAGTGCTCAGACACAGCTGGGACACTCTGAGCGGAGAGCAGGAAAGGGGCAGTGGAAGAAACCTTAATTGAAATCGTTCTACCACACACCCCCAAATTTGTGTACCTACACACACATACATACACACACCCACACACACGCACACGCACACGCACACGCACACAGAGAGCAGGGTGAAAGCTAATTCTCTGATCTGAGATCAGTCTGAAGCATGTCAACCAAACTCACTAACCGACTTACTCACTTTAACATCCATCGAACAGACCTGCAGGTATTGCTCTGGTTCTTGCTCTCACGCTCTCTGTATATCCTCCCATCACTATGTCCCCTCTCTCTCATTACTGTACATCCTCTTTCTCATCTTCTCACTGACTTGGTCTCTGATAGCTTCCACTAGTGCGTTAACACATGATCAGCGGTGCCGGGGCTAAACGGCACCAACATGCCCTGAAGACGCTATGAATCATTACAAAAACATGCAAGTGTCGCAAACGAATTGCTGGTAAACAACACCAGGGACGCCCATGATAACAGTAATGATGTAGCATGAAAGCTAACACTATGATGAACTAGAAATCACAGGGACTGGCCGGTGACCACGACAACAGCCTCACCCCGAGGCCAGGACTCTACTGAACCCTGCGGCCCTGAGGGTCCTTCAGCACTGATCACGTGACATACTCTACCTGTGTTGGGATTGTGTGCGCGTGCGTCTGTGCGTGTGAGGCGTTACCTGAAGTGGGTGACTTGGTTCTCTCCATGTCGATGGACACCTGGTTGTCGGAGAGTTCCGTAAGGCCTGTCGCCGCGGATCACAAGGGGAATGCGAGGAGGATACGAAGCAGAGAAAAAATTGTCAGTCACGGTGTTGTAAAGAAAACACGGCGACACAACATACATGGGTCCGGCACTGTGACAACATACGTTGCCATGGGATACAACATACAGCCGTCAGCTCCGTGACAGTATCTGTTGCCATGGTGATGTAGACCATTCTGATTCTGAAGCAAAGCGCTGGATTCCACACACGGCATGACCATTTTCAGCACACCACAGTACAGTTTAATTCTTGGTTCCGTTTGTCTACTAGGCTGTTGTTTCAGAAAGTGGAAGGCGCGTTGGGAAGCGCCAGGGTATCTTCACCTCTACGGTGGTCTACGTAGACCAAGATGGTCTGGACTGTGGCGGCGGGGAATAACGTCTGCCCGTGAATCCGCGTTCACGTTCAGGACCAGCCTGGGTTAGCATCCGCCTGCATGGCTGCGGACAGCACAGGTCGTGACGTGAGGCCGCCGCTACAAGGTATGAACCGCTAATTAAACAGACACTCACTGGCTCGTTCTCGCATATTTCACCAGCCAGTGAAGACAGATTGTTTTAAACAGTCGGCGAGCTTGGGAGGAGTCATATCTGACGTATCCCGACCGGGTCCTGTCATTGGTCAATCAGTGTGGCGTATCTGAATTTTAAGGTAGTTACTCTACAGGGGTTGAAACGTACGCAGCAGAGGCCTCATTCGACAGACAAACACACGGGTAGTAAGGAGCGGGTAGTAAGGTCACAGGACTATCCAGTCGACCTCGACAGCCATCCAGTGAGAGCAAACAGCTGAGGTGAAATCGAAACTTCAGTTGTTTCTATTTATTTATTCAAGTTTGGATTCTTGATGGTTCACTCGCAGCACAGGACTGCCTCGGAGTGCTGGTACCAATCCGAATAACTGTGGCTGTGATTCAAACCCATTTCTGTCTAATGCGTTTCATGTATTCAGAGTACCCTGTTCTAGCTGAGTAACTTTGCTGAGCCACAACTCACAACTCCAAAGTTTAAATTAATTTTTGACTTAATTAGAGGTACAAAAGCCTGAAATGTTTGGATTGAGGTAATTACTCAAATTAATTGGTGGCTCTCAAATAGCAGAAGGTGAGTAAAATGCCATTTTGATTAAATGCCTCGTGCAGAGGAGAATAATTAAAAAACAGATTTCTCAGCTATGAAAAGTGCACATACTATGAAAATGATGGCGCATGTTCAATGATTGAGAGTTGAATTGCTTAAATCTCTACGTGTCATCACATCACATGAGGCTTTCTGACAACCAGTAATCCCATGAACGACACCCGAAGGACCATTGGCAAATGGACATACTACATTGAGATGAATGGAACATTTGGGATTTTAGGTCACTTAAATCTTTCCAATAATGACAGGTTTTAATGGCGATAGGTTCATGGATTAGATAACAGCCGTTGCTCTGATTTTAAGCGACCCCGAGGAGCTCGGTCGCAGCTTCTGTACCAGTCCCTGTCATTCCAGTCATCTCTCCAGTATATCCCATGGCCACCCTCCCATTGACCCCCGACCCCACTCCTCCCCTCGCACCCGTCAACCCACCCCGGGTCTCCTCGCCTCGAGGGAGGCGCAACTTACTCTGATAGGACGTACGGATCCTTTTCTTTGAATCTGAATAAAAGTGAGACAGGCCGCGCATGCAAAAGTCTGCAGGCAGGCCCTCATGCCCACACCAGCAGCCACACCCAATGGGAAGGGGGGGGGGAGAGAGAAGAACACAAAGGCCCAGAGTGAAAAGTAAAGTCAAGGCAAGCGGCAACCCAGTTAGTGTATTGAGGGGAAGACGGACAGGAGGAAATCCACTCAGGACAGAAACTGATCCTGCGTATCACAAAATCACATATGTGTTGTGTACAGTAAAGAAAAAAAACAGAGAAACCCACAGACCCAAATTGAAAAGGACAAACCCAGTCCACCTGGAGTACATTCGGTAATATTTTAGAGACTTTCCAATTGGGTGGATGTGAACATATAATTGCAGTAAATATTACCACAATCTATGTAAGTTAGAGGAAAACACAGTGTGTGTATGTATATATATATGACATATATCCAGTATGTGTGGTGGGGACAACATCTAAAGGATGTTTCAGACAAGCAGCGTGAATAGATTTAAGCTAGCCATTTACCACTAAAGAGAGTAGAATTCAGGGATGAGAGAATCCCTTTCTTCTCAGGCTGATTCATCCAACTAAGACTACGCTGTGAGATTCCAATGAAGAAGAGGAGGCTGTGTGAAGCGTCCCGTCACTATATGAAAGAACCCTCACAGTACAAAATGAAAAGAGGGGTTCAAAGAGTGACCCCCTTCTTACCTCTACCACCGAGAAGTCCTGAATACCAGTTAAGATTCTTCAGGTATACGTGTGGGAGTTTTTACTAGATGAAAAGCCTCCCTAAGACCGAGTGGAGGTTTGAAAACCTTGTCCTTCTGAAAATAATTCAAGGGTGATGCTTATTGATGTTATCCAATAGTTTAGGACTTTTTTTCCTAACTTTATAGTGGATTTTATGTTTTTCCTCAGGAAAGGGAGCAAAGTAGGGGTTTAGTGAATTTGCATCCATTCTTCTTCATATCCGTTCTTGCAGGCACGTGCAGAGGGGTGCGTGTGTGTGTTTGTGTGTGTGTGTGTGTGTTGGGAGGAAAGGACTGGGAGGGCCAACTCCAGTCCAAATGAGTAGCCATCAGGAGTAACCCTCAGAGAGGACTCTGAGGCCCCTGTAAACCAACAGGGCTCAAGCTGAGTCTCTAATCTAGTGGTCAAGCAGGGCTGAACACAGAGAGAACAGAGAGGACAACATGCACATAATGGAATGGAGCCTCTTACATGCACATCACACAGCAGTTTGTACATAGTTGCATGAGTCTGTGTGTGTGTCTGTGTGTGTGTCTGTGTGTGTGTCTGTGTCTGCAGAGAGGTTAGGATATATGTATCACAGGGAGTATTTACTGTACGTGTTGTAGAGGGACAGAGAGGTTATGAAAGAAACCGGAAAGACAGCTGAGATAAGATGGAGAAAGAGAGAGAGAACGAAGAATGAGGTCATGAGAGATGCCTGGAAGAGAAAACTTAAGAAAAAGATATCAGAGAGACAGAAAGAAACAGCGATAGAGAGACAGAGTGACAAAGAGAGCGATAAAGACAGAGAGATAAAGACAGAGATATAGCAAGAATTGGTGTGTGTTGAAGAGTGTGTCAGTAACATGGTGTGTGTGTGTGTGTGAGAGAGAGTGTGTGTTGCAGAGTGTGCTGGGAACATGTTGTATGTGAGTGTGTGTAGGAGAGTTTGTTAGGAACATGGTGTGTATGTTTGTGTGTTTGCATGTTGGAGATTGTGTCTCAGGAATGTGGGATGTGTTTCCCCACCTGAGATGTGGTGCCTGTTCCTGCGTGTGGAGTGTGTGTGTGTGTGTGTGTGTGTGTGTGTCTCATGAACACGGTGTGTTTCCCTACCTGAGGTGGACTGCCTGTTTCTCCGTGGGGAGCGTGTGTGTGTGTGTGTGTGTGTGTGTGTCTCAGGAACACGATGTGTTTCCCTACCTGAGGTGGACTGCCTGTTTCTCCGTGGGGAGCGTGTGAGGCGTTGATAGGGGTCAGCAGCCCCGTACAGGTCCAGAGTGCTCACACACATCAGGACGGTCTTCTGGAGGTAGTCCACTACCGCTACACCATTACAGTTCCCAAATGCTAGGCTGACACCCACACACACACACACACGCACACACACGCACACACACGCACACACGCACACAAACAGGCGCACACACAAACAGGCGCGCACCCACACGCACACAAACAGGCGCACACACACACAGGCACATTGAGAGAGAGAGAGAGGGGAAGGAGAGTGAGAGCAAGCGCCACTTTTTAGAAACTGAACAGAACTTTCTAGAAACTGAATTTGAACCTGTCAGTCCAGGAAACACAGAGAGGCATCTTCCATGACACATACATGATCAATCTTCCACGACACATACATGATCAATCTTCCATGACATATACATGATCAATCTTCCATGACACATACATGATCAATCTTCCACGACACATACAAGATCAATCTTCTACAACACATACATGATCAATCTTCCATGACACATACATGATCAATCTTCCACGACACATACATGATCAATCTTCTATGAAAACTACATTATGAACCTTCCATTTCACCTACATTATCATGAGATCATGTGGAATCTACCCACCCTGGAAAACTGGGAATATTTTACTGTACTCCCCTTATACTGAAATTATTAAAATTTTCCATGAAAATAAATGGGCTAGCCCTGTCCCTGCCCCTACCACAATAGTCTGTATTCTACAAAGCACAGACCTCACTGAAAAGTGAGGTGACTAGAATCCAGATATTATAATACCGCTCAACAGTTAACATTACTGAAATTTGGCAGGAAGATTGAGAATGTAACATCATCAGTAAAACGGTGGGTGCTTCAATATTTCACACATGTATAATATGTGTATTAATATGCAGGTGTGAATTGGTGTCTGTTTTGCATATCAAAAGTCCCCCCTGAGCCTCTCGAAGAGTGGGCTCGTGACTCTGCCATTATCAACAGAAACTCCAGGGCAATTAGAGTCCAGTCGGGAATCAGCAGTTGAAACAATAGTGAGGTTTTCTTCCCTTCCCTTATTTCTGTAAATGGAAATATGTTTTCAGTAGACTTGAGAGAAATAAGCTCTTATACGCTCTTATAAGCTCTTATATCATTATATTCTTCAGCAAGCAATGGGCAAACAATATATAATAGGTCAAAATTACATAATAAAATAATAAATACAACATTTTAACTACAAGAACAATCTACATTAAGATAAACAATCACAGTGAACAATAAAAATGACATTTATCAAACATTTACATTTCCTTGAAAGCTTAAGGTTACTTTGCGAGGCACTCCATGCCTGGGGCGCGCAACGGCCGAAGGCAGTTCTCTCTAACGCTAAGAGAGCCTGTTTTACCTCAAGGTCTTATTTGTCTATAAATGCAGTGTTTCCAGATTACGTTTGAGGTAAAATAACGTGTATACATTCTCGCAGTACATTCTTGTATACCAACGTTATACCAACATTAAGTAATGTCCAGCCTACTCATGTCAATGAGTCCCATGTAACTGGAGGGTATAAAAGACAAGTTTGCACTAGTAATAAAACTCAATACTCCATGATATACTGCACTGAGAGCTATCAATACTAAACCGATGACCAATCAAAAGTTAGAAACAACTTCCAGTATACAACCGAGATACAGATTACTCTCTAATTTCAACCTGAAATGGAACTACTAAATGGAGCAAAAAAACAACAAAATACAACAAAATCAACCTTGAGTAACCATGGTACTGGCTTGTTAAAGGAAATAAATCCGGATGGATTTGACAAATAGTGTTTGTGTTAGATTGGATTGTTTGACTGTGTGCCAGTGACAGTGTCCTTCAGTCCCCCACAGTCTATTCTACTGACCCCTTCAAAACATCCATTGTAACATATTCCCTATGTGTTTGGAGTCTAGACCTAGAATTGCCTGGAGAGGATGCAGAGTACAAACAGAAGAGATGTCTCTAACCGACTCTATAATTTCAATAGCTTCTCTGTACCAAGGCGAGTGACCTTTCCTGTGCATTCCTCCAGTGCTGTAGCTACTTATTTGTGAAAGAGAGCGGTGTATTTATTGGCTTTACACACAGACTCTCCAATTCAGTGCAGAAGTTTCAAATGGCCTTGAGGCCGAGCATTGATTAACAGTTAAGAAGCTGGTATTTAAGAGCCAAAACGCCGCTCCATCCCAGACAACCAACATATGCAAGTCACTGACTTTCCACATTTCAAACTGTTTTCTTAAATCACATCTCACTGACAACAACTCTCTGTGTCAACCTTCTTTCCGATCTGGCTAACTTTAGGTTAGTGGTCAGATGCGTTCACCGCTAGGAAACCTTCACCAAACAGGGAAAGCGCTGACATGCATTTCTTGGTTCTGTGTTCCATGCCTTGTGTCAAGAGCTACTTCGATGATTCTCGGTTGACCACCCGCTTTCAGCGCTATTTCAGTGAAATAAGTAACAATGAGTAGTCCTCGTTGCCATACTCTCCCAAAGGCTAATTGCTTCTACTAACATTAGCTCGCTGTCATCACAAATGAGCACTTAGAATTTTCCAGCCGAGAGAGGTTGCCAACGGCGCTCGGACGCTATCGTCCTTCATACCTGTTGAGTATATGCACTGTGTGTGCTGACTGAAAATAATTTCACCAGAAGGCGTTGCCTAAGGCTACCGGTGGACGAAAGGCCCTACTCCTCGGCCAATCAGGAGCCACCGCGGGCGCCTATGGAGACAGGCGATGGATCACTCACAGGCCGTAGGCAGAGTTGATGTCCAGGCTGGTGATCTGCTGGGGTGGACACACCAGCTGCACCACCAACTCGGCTTGGTACCCTGGGGGCATCCGCAGGGCACGGCTCTTCACCCTGATGGACCGAGATGCAGGGCAAGAAAGAGACGGGGAGGGAGAGGCACACATTGGCAATATGTACATTGTCATGCCAGTAAAATAATTAGAACTGAGTTGAGATGAAGAGAGATGGTCAGAAAGAGATAGAGGGGGACAGGGATGGAGAGAGAGGGATGGAGAGACTGAAAGAGACAAAGGGAAGGTAAGATTGTAGGTGGGGACTGTTCAGAGCGGGGGAGGTGGAGAGTTAATGTGAACCAAGAGGAGACGTGTATAGGAGTGTTTGCATAGGATCAGTCCTCTGTGATGTGATTTTGTTTTAGAGTCCTTTTCTCACAGCTGAAGTGTACCTATCGTGAAAATGACCTCTACATGCTTTGTAAGTAGGAAAAACTGCAAAATCAGCAGTGCGTCCAATACTTGTTCTCCCCACTGTATATAATAATGATTTCAAACCTGAATTCTGGAAAATACTCAGAGTTTTTTGTAAGTGACTTACGACTAATTCAGTTACAGAATTACATTTTATATTATTTTTGTCTTTCTTTTTTGGTTATCGCTCAGAACAACGGGTGACCTTCCGGGAGACTCACCTGAGACTGGGGATGCTGTCTGGCGAAGCGCTGCCAGGGCTGCCAGGCTGCAGGGGCGAGTGAGAGCTGGGCTCCGAGAAGCACGGGTTGTTCTCGTTCTCGGAAGGGGAAACGCCGTCCTCCGAGTCGAACTGCAGACGCACCTCTAGCGACTGTCAGACGCACGGAAACATATTAGCTCTGACAGCTTGAGCACAAGCACACGCACACGCACACGCACACACGCACACACGCACACGCACGCACACGCGCACGCATGCATTCCCATTCAGCGTTCTCCCCTCAGGGCCACCAGACGTTTCAGAAGACGTTTCGTTAGAGCCGGGAACTCTCACATCTCATTGGGCAAGCCGATGATTTACCGGTTCCCGCCACGCTGACCCAGACGTTCCAGTCCTCGCGTCCACTCACCGCTATCTGCGTGTTGGCGTCGTGCTTGCTGAAGCGGTACAGGATGACGTGGGCAGAGATCCCCACCACGCAGAACAGCCGGCTGTGTGGGCACCAGCTGACCATCTGGACGGCGTAGGGATCCTCGTCCGGCAGCTCCGTCGCCCGCCCCTCCCCGGCCTTGGACTTCTCGAAGACCTTGGACGTCTTCAGCTTGTAAAGCATCTGGAGCGTAACTGGTCAGACAACGACATCGTGGGTGTCACCCGAGTGGCTCCCTGTTTCCCTTGTTAGTGCATATTTCTGACCACCGCGTTTCATTTGACACATCCATGAGTCGGGAATGGGTGAATGGAATCAGTACTAGCGCCGAGTTACGGATTTGAACGTGATGTGCGCGGCGCTTGTCGGGGAGTATGGATGACTATCGGTGTGGGTGAAGGTGTAGGGGCGAGGACTTACTGGCGGAGGCGTCCCAGAACTTTACGGTTCCGTCCGCATGTCTGCAGAGAACCGGGGCAGAGAAACAGGGTAAGCAGCTCGTTCAATTCCTGGTACTGCGGCAGAGCAGCCACACAGCCAGAACACGTTAATCAATGGTCAACGCCACAGGGGCGCCGCTGAAACCTTCATTACTTCCTGTCTTTATTACTTCCTGACTCACCCAGTCACAATGATCTCCGGGTAGGTCTGTGAGCCCAAGGTCCATGTACCGCCACTCACTGGCCATTCCTGTCGTGAACAAATGACAGTTGGTCACTAACTGTACGAGACAGCAGGTTGCAACCCAGAAAGTTCCGGACGAAGCTTGGGAAGCCACCTTTGCTTTGGGCTACTTATGACTCCTGAGTTACCTTGTGGCTGTAGCCGCTCTTCTTCTGCTTGGCTCCTATGGAGTAGAGGATGGGGATGATGTCAGGAGGGCACTGGGCGAAGTAGGCCGTGCAGGTGACGGGGGACTCGTGGATGTCCATGGGGTAGGGGTTCTCAAAGATGGGGAAACTGCAAGGGAGACAAGGCTGATTTATTACATGACTTGCGACGCAGAGGGAGACACACGACGGGGCTGCGTTCAGAAGCGACAGGTGCAGATGCCGTTTGTATTGTCCCGCTAACGCAGTAACACCCCAGGTGTAATCACCATTCAAATGGATTACATACATTTACTTATTTTTGGAACATTTATTTGGCATATTTTTAGCACTGTCCCAATTTAGATAATTGTGTATAAACATAATTTAACATAGTTAAATAGTAATTAAAAATATATTATGTTGATGATAAATACATTACATTTAACACATTTGCCATCTATAAAATGTTAATTAAAAAGAAATACAATTGGGAACCGATTAGCAAACCACTTATGACACTAATTAAGTTGGTCCTAGCAGTATTTTGTCAAATTAGTGTATATTATCAGCATGGTAATCATATAAACATCATATATGTTGGTCACGGGTGTGAAGAGTATGGTGGTCATGGGTGTATAGAGCAACATGGAGGTCAAGCAACCATGTCAAGGTGACATTACACCTATGGACTTTGTGTTTGTGTGTGTGTCTACAATACTTGGCTCTGAACTGGAGAACAACCAGCTTTCTACTCTACCTGGTGGTCACTTGCACTCAATTGGTGTCCCAGGTCTTAGTCAGTTCCTGATTGTATTGCTAGAATGAAAACCAGTAGTATTTGGTGTACCGAGTCCCAGAGGCGGAGCACCATGGCGGTACAGTGAGTTGATGTATATATCGAGTGCTTCTCTGTTAGAAGCCCTGTACATTATGCAGGCCTGTCCTGGCTGTCATGTGGTGTTACTCCTCCTGGTCATGTCCAACAGGGTCCCTGGTGTTGACATTATGCAGGCCTGTCCTGGCTGTGATGTGGTGTTACTACTCCTGGTCATGTCCAACAGGGTCCCTGGTGTTGACACTATGCAGGCCTGTCCTGGCTGTGATGTGGTGTTACTCCTCCTGGTCATGTCCAACAGGGTCCCTGGTGTTGACATTATGCAGGCCTGTCCTGGCTGTGATGTGGTGTTACTCCTCCTGGTCATGTCCAACAGGGTCCCTGGTGTTGACATTATGCAGGCCTGTCCTGGCTGT
>JACXGJ010012621.1:0-17762 GCA_016801105.1 Esox niger
CTCCTCACCCTCCTCACCCTCTCTCCCTCTCTCCCTCTCACCCTCCCACCCTCCCACCCTCCTCACCCTCCTCACCCTCCTCACCCTCTCACCCTACCACCCTCTCTCCCTCTCACCCTCTCACCCTCCTCACCATCAGTCCTTCCTTGTGTTTTCCTCCCAGGATGTACAAACTTCCATCATTGGGGTCCGGGAGAAAACCTGGTCTAGAAACACATAAAAATGTACTTCTATGTCAAGCCACATACCTAGATACTACACACACACACACACACACACACACACACAC
This sequence comes from Esox niger, assembly GCA_016801105.1. Classification (NCBI taxonomy): domain Eukaryota; kingdom Metazoa; phylum Chordata; class Actinopteri; order Esociformes; family Esocidae; genus Esox; species Esox niger. The sequence continues at coordinate 290 of JACXGJ010012621.1, forward strand.
ACACGCCTAGACACACCACACACACACACACACACACACACACACGCCTAGACACAACATGGACAAACACATAGAAATACACACCTAGACAACACACACACAAACGTGATGGAGAGCTACTCACTCAGTAAGGTAGACAGGAACCTGGATGATAGGATCTGAAAAGACAGAGAAAATCAGGTGTGTTTTGTTTTAGTGTTTGTTTGAGATCAGACGTGTGTTGTTTTAGTGTTTGTTTGAGATCAGAAGTGTGTTGTTTTAGTGTTTGTTTGATATTGTTAAGGATTAATTTATTACCATATCCTGATTTAGCCATTATTCTGCTAGTTCAATGTAATAAATGGACTGTTTAGACTAGGCCTATATTTTGCTTTAGACTGTTCATGGTTGCCACGTATAGAAGGAGACTTAGGTCAGCATGCCCTGTTATTTGATTTTGTTATGACCTGGACTGAAGGAGCCAGGCCTAAAACCTATCTTATCTATGGTCCTGTACAGATGGCTCCAAGGTGAAGATGTCTGTGTCTCCTCTGTTTCTTCCATTCGGGTAGGACAGAGACCAGGGGTAGCTCAGGTTAGGAGGTCTGTTAACTATGACCTAGAACTATGGTTACCATGACAATGTAGAGTTCTATCTTGTTTTAAGATTAGTATGACGCCTTGTTTTGTATGTATGTTATAGCATAAGAGATAATATTTGCAGGAGCTGACCAGGGGGGTATAAAAAGGAGAAACGAGAAAAGGAGAAATTACATCTTTTGTAATGTTGTGATGATTGTTCCCGTGGATCCACGTAATTAAACTTGAAATAATCAACTCTTATACGAACGACTGAGAAGTTCTTTATTTGAATAAATCGTGAACATTTTACATCTTCCACAATATCAGACGTGTGTTTTCTTAGTGTTTGTTTAATAGCAGACGTGTTTCTTTAGTGTTTATTTGATATCAGACATGTATTGTCTTAGTGTTTGTTTGATATCAGACGTGTGTTTTCTTAGTGTTTGTTTAATATCAGACGTGTTTCTTTAGTGTTTATTTGCTATCAGACGTGTGTTGTCTTAGTGTTTGTTTAATATGTCACAGGTGTTTTTTAGTGTGTGATAGTATCAGGAATCAGGAGTGTTCTGACCTTCTTTCAGTGTCCATTTGATGTCTCCAGACTGTTTGGAGACAGCATGAAGACTTCCATCCAGAGTTGAGACGAAAAGCAGAGACTCAGGTAGAGTCACCCCGACTGACCTCACCTGAGAGTCACAGGTCAACAGTCAGCATATATATCAGCTCGAGGTCACAGGTCAACCATTATATATATATCAAGCCCAGGGGTCACAGACCAGCAATCTTATATCAAGCCCAGGGGTCATAGGTCAACCATCATATTTCAGACCAGAACTGCCATAGTGTCATGGCAGACGCAGTAACATAGAATCATGGGTCATAAGAAAAGACTGAAACTGGAAAAGAAGCCTCCAGCCTTCACTCTTTGAAAGTTCTAGACTAATCTAGGGGCCAAAAATCCTCCAAGGTGGGGTTCTAAGTCTGAGTACTTGTCTGCCAAGGTGGGGTTCTAAGGCCTAATTCCTGTCCTCCAGGGTGTGGTTCTAGGTTCAACTTCCTGTCCTCCAGGGTATGGTTCTAACTTCAACTTCCTGTCCTCCAGGTAGTTCTTGTTCCTGTCCTCCAGGGGTGTGGTTCTAGGTTCAAGTTCCTGTCCTCCAGGGTTCTAGGTTTAAGTTCCTGTCCTCCAGGGTTCTAGGTTCAAGTTCCTGTCCTCCAGGGTGTGGCTCTAGGTTCAAGTTCCTGTCCTCCAGGGTTCTAGGTTTAAGTTCCTGTCCTCCAGGGTGTGGCTCTAGGTTCTAGTTCCTGTCCTTCAGGGTTCTAGATGCTAGTTCCTGTTTTTGTCACTCTATACAACAACAACCCACCTGACTAGATTACAAGGCTTTATTCACATACTTTTTGTAACCATTTTTACTTTTGCATAATATTGCTCAATATATAAATGACAAAGAACAGTGTTTGTGTTTAGTTATGTTCACCTTTAACACGTGGACTTGGAATAGATCTGAACACCTTTCGGGTAATAAAGACACTGTAGGCATCTCCCACATTCTGCCACCACTGATGATGTAATAGGTTCACAACCCACTGAAACTGTGGACAGTTGAGTCTCTCTGTTTAGTGTTTACATACGTCCTCCTTCAACCAGGATACCAGGACATCCTGAAGACAATCCCTTTCCTTCAGAGAAATCCCTAAGGGCATGGTGTGTGTGTGTGTGTGTGCACAGCCACTCCTGTATTTATTCATCAAGGGGTGGCATCGTAGAACAGGACTCATGTAGGACCTTAAGCAAACACACACAGAGACACACACACAGAGAGACGCGCACACAGAGAGACGCGCACACAGAGAGACGCGCACACAGAGACACGCGCACACAGAGACACGCGCACACAGAGACACGCGCACACAGAGACGCGCGCACAGAGACGCGCGCACAGAGACACGCGCACACAGAGACACGCGCACACAGAGACACGCGCACACAGAGACACACGCACACAGAGACGCACACACAGAGACGCACACACAGAGACGCACACACAGAGAGACGCACACACAGAGAGACGCACACACAGAGAGACGCACACACAGAGAGACGCACACACAGAGAGACGCACACACAGAGAGACGCACACACACACACACACACACACACACAGACACACAGACACACACAGACACACACACACACACACGCACCGACACACACACACACACCACACAGACACACACACACAGACACACACACACAGACACACACACACACACACACACACACAGACACACAGACACACACACACATACACAGACACGTATGACCCAAACAGGGACATCTGATTCTCAGTATTCTATTATAAATGTGTAACTCCAGCACTCTCTCACTCTCAGTTTAAATGATTTACTGGCATGGGAAACCTTAGTTTACATTGCAAAAGATAGTGTAAAATAATAAATAAAAAAGTCATCAATTCTTTTAACATAACGCACACAAAGGGTTAAAATATTATATTATTGCCTTTTACAGTATTATAACAATGTGCAAATAGTTCAAGGGGGAACGAACACATATTGGGTGTTTTCTTATTGCCACGGGTCACAAATCTTTCTGCTGAGATTCCAAACGGATTTTCGCCGAACAGATATGAGAGATTATTTGTTTTTTGTGTGGGTCTCTATCTCTCCCTCTCCCCATTTGCCCGTGTTCGTGTTCCCGAAATAGACAGTGGAAAGATATCACATAAAGCCACACACGCGCTCTTGGTTCTGCCTGTCCCACCACTCGCCCCCGTCCATAAACATAAAACAACAAAACCAGTTACCTGTAAAATGGTCCCTTTCCACGACAGGAGCGCCAGCAGTGAGAGCAGGACACAGCGTGCTAAGTTCCCCATGGTTCTGGAACCACTGACAGACACACAGAAACAACACAGCTCTCGATCAACAGAAATAATTTCGCTTCAAGTGCATAGGTCAAACTGTCCGTAACTTCTGCAGCTGTCGTCCATTAATCATAACGCAAGCGGCTTTCGTTTGTAGACATGTCCAATTTACTACAGATCAACGCGCGGACTTAACCGATACAGTTACTGAAAGTGAAGTATATATCTCCAGCCATAACAACGAGGGCAGTAACGACGAGTGAGCGACTGTCCCATATTACGTTTCCGTGTTGGAACGGATCCTGTGATGTCAACAGTTGTGAAAGGGATGTCTATGGTTCGGTCGACCCGCGCTGGCGGGTACGCGGATACGACTATGGCAAGTTATAGTAAACAAGTGGACAATAATAAACACGTTAGAAACCCGCCTAACCGGTGTGCCTGGTGAATTCAACCTAACGCGCGTCCAACATCTGCGAAGTCATGTGGTCACGTCCCACTCTTGTTTCATTGACGACCTTTCCGGCCAATGGTAGAAGCGAGTTGGACCTGGCGGGGCGGGGCTTAGAATGAGCTGGACGTCGGTTTAGAACACGTGGAAACAGCAGTTTGGCTCGCGGCTTTGTAATCATGCAATATGCGACTGTTCAGGTGCAAAAGAATGGAGGGTTACAGAACAGACAGGCCACGTCTCTTGCATTGTCAGTCTCCGGTCCTCTCTTTCTCTCTCTCTGTTTTTCTCTATCCCTGTTTCTGAACCTTTAGATCTGTCACCCTCTGTTTTAAAAATCTCTAGATAATATATATTTCCCACCCTCCTTATCTCTTTCTGTAAACAATGTCAGTATTTGTCCCTATTGCTTAAGCAATGAGTATGTTGAAAGAAACACACAAACACTATATATATATATATATATATATATATATATATATATATATATAAATGTTGTCAATGGGTTTTCTGGGGGAGGATCCTTTACTGCTGATTGGACATGTTCCTCCTCATAACACCGTATTCCCGAGATATCCTTTGTACAAGAGCATCCGCTAAATCACTTAAATGTTAATGATACTATTAACCACTAGGTGGAGCCAGCAGATCTGCAGGTGGCTGACCTTATATGGTGGTCATGGTGACCATGACCTCACTTCATTATACTGAGACATCAAGAAACTGACATCAATTCTGGATTATTGTCGCTTCTCTTTACGCAGGAATAATATTATCTTTCCATCACTTTGGTGTTGTTGAACTCATCAGTGTGTTGTTTTCTCTTAACAATGTTACACTATTTTTGTCATCTCCCTCTTCACACACAGGGGTCAGACAGCCCTGAATAACTGCAATGTGTTATTTTATGAGAGAGTGGTCTTCACCCGGGGTGGGAGAAAAATCTCTGTTCAACATTATTAACAAATAATCTACCTGAATTAACTTGACTCCATGAATTAATAAAAAGTAATATTCCTTGAATATGTCCACAACATTACAAGATCTTTTTTTCGTTGTAGAACAAGCACGCTACAATTGATGTCACAATTCATGTAATGTACATGTTCCGGGTTAACAAACAATGAATAATAATAAATTAAACAGGAGATCCTGGAAACATGTAAATCTAGAATAAACAGCTGATCCTGGAAACATGTAAATCTAGAATAAACAGCTGATCCTGGAAACATGTAAATCTAGAATAAACAGCTGATCCTGGAAACATGTAAATCTAGAATAAACAGCTGATCCTGGAAACATGTAAGTCTAGAATTCAAATGATGTAAAACAACCAGATGTAGTGATGTCACGTTTGATAGAGGACATTATGTGCTCATGCATTTACCAAAGAATATTAGGCTGGTGGATTACACCAAATTAACAGGCAATGTGTCTCTAGAAGTAATTCCATTTATTATTAGTAAAGTTACAGTTGATCACATAGAGTTTTATGTAAAATATGCAGCCATCAATCAGAACCAGACCGTCCAATTTAATGTGGAAACATACAACTGTGTGCAGCAGGGAGTTACAGAAAATCTCTAATCATTTGAATTGTCTCGGTATTTAAGGGTAAACTCAAGACTACACCAATAGCAACATATTCACATGGCTTCCCTTCTGCCAACACAATCAAACAAAGAACACCAGACTCACACATTTACATGAATACAATAAGCACAACTCCATGGCTGGACATTTGGACTCCCTTCTATATATAGTAAATCACAGAAGTTGGGTGAATCTTTGAATAACCAGGTTTTCAAAGATACTAGTAAAAGCCACCTCCGATGCCATTAAACTATTTGAACGGCTTGCAAGAACAAATCCTTTACTTTTATCAAAACAAAAACACGTCAGAGCCTGGAGTTGATTGAACATCACAGGACCTGATGAAAAATAAAGCTTTTTAGTTTGACGTAACAAAATGGAGACTCGTGCGATGTAAAAACCCACTGTGAAGAATGGGTGTGGATGTGACCTTCTGCTCCCAGTTCCTAGAAAATGTGTCTGGATACAAGACATCATGGATTCTGTCAAGTACCAGGAGAATCTGTTTCTCTGCAAGGATCTGGAAACTGGACCACTGATGGCACTTCCTGCAGCACATTCCTCCAGATTCACACCAACATGTCTCTGTGACCACCAAATCAAGCATTTCTATTGGCCATCCCAGTCCGCTCAACCTCAAACTCCATTAGCAACTTGAGGAAGAGCTGAAGATGAGAGTCCAGAAGCCAGACCAAGGATTCAGAAGGATCTGGATGAAGGGATATATGGTCTCAGATCCTGTTCCTGTTCTCTCTCATCCAACATTATACCAGATGGTGTCATCTTGGCACAGAAAACTAAATGCAGGTGGGCCAATCATTAGTCATTCCAACTATCAGGTTTATATTAAATGATGTTAATGCAACAAAAGTTACATAAAGCACTTCAGAGGTCCTCAGGACATGGTTAACAAAGCTCTGACATACATTTCGAACAAGGTACTGTACATATTATGGAGATCTCAACAGTCAGTTATTGAGATAATTACATTATTAACCTTTATGTAAGTTAATGTTCAGCTTTATTATGACATAATTAACCTTTAAGCATGTTAATGTTAAGTTTAATAATGACATTATAAACCTTTACATACTGCAACATTCAGGATAATATTTACATTATTAATCTTTATATATCTCAACATTCAGGATAATATTTATATTATTAATCTTTATGCAGACAATGTTGAGTTATTTCCTTGTAACATCCTAATGTTTAGAGACCCACACCAACAGAAATCCACTTGTCTATTGTTTATGTACGACGTCTAGATTAAAACAATTTCTGTCTTCAGAATGTGTATCCATCGAAAACATCTCCTATAGAAATCTTTCATCATATTTGCAGGGGATGTCAGACAACATTACCTTGCACAGCTCATGTTCTGAAACATCTCCAGGTCTAGAAGTGAAGCATGTCAATGTCAAAGAAACCCCTCCAGTCCTCCAAAGTTGTTTTCTGCTAAACTCCAGGTGATATAATCTGGATGAGACCAGCAGGGGATTTCATCAGGATGTGACCTCCATGTAATATAAACTGGATTAAACCTCTGGATGATGTGATCTGGATGAGACCTCTAGGAGGTGTGAGCTGGATGACACCTCTGGATGATGTGAGCTGGATGACACCTCTGGATGATTTGATCTGGATAACACCTCTGGATGATGTGAGCTGGATGACACCTCTGGATGATTTGATCTGGATAACACCTCTGGATGATGTGAGCTGGATGAGACCTCTAGGAGGTGTGAGCTGGATGACACCTCTGGATGATGTGAGCTGGATGTCACCTCTGGATGATGTGAGCTGGATGAGACCTCTAGGAGGTGTGAGCTGGATGACACCTCTGGATGATGTGAGCTGGATGTCACCTCTGGATGATGTGAGCTGGATGTCACCTCTGGATGATGTGAGCTGGATGTCACCTCTGGATGATGTGAGCTGGATGTCACCTCTGGATGATGTGAGCTGGATGTCACCTCTGGATGATGTGAGCTGGATGAGACCTCTGGATGATGTGAGCTGGATGAGACCTCTGGATGATGTGAACTGGATGAGACCTCTGGATGATGTGAACTGAATGAGACCTAAGGGATCATTCCACACTGTGAATTGAGTCTGCGCATTTTCTTATGTTTAATCAGAGGCTTTGAATCAGAGTAACCATTCCCATATTGATCAGAGCTAGATGATTTGTCTCCTGTGTGTATTTTCTTATGAGCAGTCAGGTTCCGCAACTCAGTGAATCTCCTGTCACATTTATCACAGCTATAAGGTTTCTCTCCTGTGTGTGTTCTTTGATGTGTAGTCAGATTGCTTAATACAGTAAATCTCCTGCCACACTGACCACAGCTATAAGGCTTTTCTCCTGTGTGTATTCTCTGGTGTATATTCAGGTTGCTCAATTCAGTGAATCTCCTCCCACACTGATCACAACCATATGGCTTCTCTCCTGTGTGTGTCCTCTGGTGTGATAACAGTCCACAGGAGCTAGTAAAGTTCTTCCCGCAATCAGAGCAGTGGAATGGTTTCTCTCCTGTGTGTGTTCTCTGATGAACTACCAGCCGGTCTGATGTTGTAAAACTATTTCCACAAACATTACAGCTATAAGGTTTCTCTCCCGTGTGTATTCTCTGGTGTCTAGTCAACTGTCCCAACTGTGTAAATCTTTTTCCACATTGATCACAGCCATAAGGTTTCTCTCCTGTATGTATTCTTTGATGTCTAGTCAGGGAACTCAAATGAGGGAATATCCTTCCGCACTGTTCACAGCTATAAGGTTTTTCTCCTGTGTGTGTCCTCTGGTGTGTAGTCAGTGGTCCCAACTGAGTGAATCTCCTCCCACATTGATCACAGCTGTAAGGTTTCTCTCCAGTGTGTATTCTCTGATGTCTTGTCAGGTTCCATAGCTGAGTGAATCTCCTCCCACACTGATCACAGCAATGAGGTTTCTCTCCTGTGTGTGTTCTCTGGTGTGATTTCAGTTCAGATAAAGTCACAAAGCACTTGTCACAATCAGAACAGCAGTGAGTTTTCTTCCCTGTGGGTTTCTGCTGGTGATTCTTGAGGTGTTCTGATCTGGAGAGACTCTCGGCATTTCCATGATGTTGTTGAATGTCCACAGAGGATCCAGGATAGCTTCGACTCTCTCCTGTGTAAATAAGGTCAGACGCTCACTGTAGTGAACATTCACAGATGCTTGCAACAGCTTATGGCCACTGTATTCCAGCAACAATGAGATAAGACAGCCTGAACATTTATTTGATAATATTTTTGCTAACTCACACCTGTAGCTTTCATCGAGAGTGACTTAAAGTGAGTGCAATCACGTTAAGAGCGATAGCTAGATGTGACAATTAAGGCAGTCACACCCTACTACTGATTTTGAGATTGGACATCAGTCAGGTCAGTCATTAGTAGAGGGCTTCATGGGGTCAGATAGTCATTAGTAGAGGGCTTCATGGGGTCATTCAGTCATTAGCAAAGGGCTTCATGGGGTCAGATAGTCATTAGTAGAGGGCTTAATGGGGTCAGATAGTGATTAGTAGAGGGCTTCACGGGGTCAGTCAGTCATTAGTAGAGGGCTTAATGGGGTCAGTCAGTCATTAGTAAAGAGCTTCATGGGGTCAGTCAGTCATTAGCAGAGAGCTTCATGGGGTCAGTCAGTCATTAGTAGAGGGCTTAATGGGGTCAGATAGTCATTAGTAGAGGGCTTCATTGGGTCAGTCAGTCATTAGTAGAGGGCTTCATGGGGTCAGTCAGTCATTAGTAGAGGGCTTAATGGGGTCAGATAGTCATTAGTAGAGGACTTCATGGGGTCAGATAGTCATTAGTAGAGGGCTTCATGGGGTCAGTCAGTCATTAGTAGAGGGCTTAATGGGGTCAGATAGTCATTAGTAGAGGGCTTAATGGGGTCAGATAGTCATTAGTAGAGGGCTTCATGGGGTCAGATAGTCATTAGTAGAGGGCTTAATGGGGTCAGATAGTCAACAGTAAAGGGCAGTAAACAGAACTACAGCCTTACTTTGATGCATTACATCTCCCTCTCCACCTCTTGTGGTTCCATTCAGTCCCAGAGGTTTCCTGCAGTCCACCAGCCTCACTGACACCCTCTTCAGACCCAACAGTAAACTCCTACTGACAGAGACACGACCCAGGGACTCAGGGAAGGATGAGAGAGGTAGGATACTGTTGTCCTGGGAAAAATAAAGTCACATATAATGACCAAATTGTTGTCATAAAGCGCTTTATAGAAATCTGGTCTATACCTTGATACCCTTGTTCTGTAAGGGTTATCTGTACGATAAAACCAACCAGAGCAGACAGTTGTCTTGTTAGTAAATTGAAGAACTGATCTGGAGACTCTTCTACCTTGTCAGAATCTTGCTGTTGTTGAGGCTCCCCAGAGGATTCAGGATAGTCACCTCCCTCTCCTGTAGGAATGAGACAGTCAGACAGTCAATGTAGAAGCAAGCAAGTTTATTTATATAGCACAATTCATACATAGAAGCAATTCAGTGGCTTTACAGTGAAAATAGTAGATGTTTAAATAGATGGACAGGGCACATGTACTGATACAGCATGTGTTTCAATCTGGTTTACAGCTCTCCTCTATTCACCAAATAAAGCATCTGTGTCTGGGTCAATCAGAACCTCAGATAATCAGCTCAGGGTCTGGGTCAATCAGAACCTCAGATAATCAGCTGGGGTCTGGGTCAATCAGAACCTCCGATAATCAGCTCAGGGTCTGGGTCAATCAGAACCTCGGATAATCAGCTGGGGTCTGGGTCAATCAGAACCTCAGATAATCAGCTGTGGGTCTGGGTCTATCAGAACCCCCCAGTACATCTGGGCCTAATTCAAAGACATTACATACTGGTGATATTCAGATCTCCGATTTTCCGTTCTTCGTCCTCTCTTTTTAATGTGACCGTTATCTCGCCTACATCCTCTTCTTTCACCATAACATGGTTCTCCTCTTTCACGACAAACGCGACCTCCTCTCGTATCAGAGCCTCATCCTCGCCTGCGGTATTTACTGTGATTTCATCCTCCTCTTCTTTCACGACAATGTTCAGCCACAGACCGGTTTTCTCTGTCCAGCAGACCTCCTCTTTAGCAGAGGGAGAGTTGTTTAGTGAGTTCATCTTCGGGGCTGTTCGCTACTTTGCTAGCTAGCATAAGTAAATAGGCTACTAATAACTTAACCAGCCAACAGACAAATAACAACTTAATTATAAGTTTAAAGGGAGCAAGCCAATATGACGTATGTGCATATCGCACTGACAAAAAGCAAAGAAAGGTTCAAAGGGGCTTAATGTTTAGATTTTGTGTCTGCCTACAAGCTACCAAGATGGCTGAATACGAGAATTTTGTTGTTGAAGTCGCGTCCACTCGATTATACGTCACGCTGCCAACATAGCCTGAAAGACCGACATCGCCATCTACTGACTACACCGAGTAACGCAGTTAATAAACATCAACGATATTTTACATTACAGGAAACGATGATTTTATACATGCAAATGGAAAATGATCATATAAAATAATTAAGGTTAACACCATTTTATACACAACTACGCATTGACAATGCATTACACAGACACATACGTTTCCACGAATGAAAGTCTCCCTGCCAATATCAGGACCAGTTGATGGTGAATAAGAGTCTCCCTGTCTATATCAGGACTAGTTGATGGTGAATAAGAGTCTCCCTGTCTATATCAGGACCAGTTGATGGTGAATAAAAGTCTCCCTGTCTATATCAGGACCAGTTGATGGTGAATAAGAGTCTCCCTGTCTATATCAGGACCAGTTGATGGTGAATAAGAGTCTCCCTGTCTATATCAGGACCAGTTGATGGTGAATAAAAGTCTCCCTGTCTATATCAGGACCAGTTGATGGTGAATAAGAGTCTCCCTGCCAATATCAGGACCAGTTGATAGTGAATAAGAGTCTCCCTGTCTATATCAGGACCATTTGATGGTGAATAAAAGTCTCCCATACCATGGAGTTGGGGTTCTCAAAATGTGCAGTTGAGGAAAATGTAAGGTTTAAGGTAGCATGTGCAACTGAAATTCAGGGATGAGGTCGCGAGGTAGACATGTATATGTAACAACTGAAAAATGCAAGTAGAATGGCAATTTTAAATATGCAATGGAGGCAATTTGAATGTGCCAGGTAAATAATAAATAATTCTTACATAGTTTAAAGCTGTGCTTTGGGTCATTGTCCTGTTGTAGGCAATCATGCACCATCTACAGGGTATGGCATGGCATTGCAAAATGGAGTGATAGCCTTCCTTCTTTAAGAGCCATTTTAGCCTATACAAATCTCCCACTTCACCACCACCAAATCACCCCAGACCATCACATTGCCTCCACCATGATTGACAAATGGTGTCAAGCACTCCACCAGCATCTTTTCAATTGGTCTGTTCCTGACAAATGCTCTTCTTTGTGATCCGACACCTCAAATTTTGATTTGTCTTTCCATAACACTTTTGTTCCAATCTTCCTCTATCCAGTGTCTGTGTTCTTTTGCCCAACTTAGTTTTTTTTATAGTTATAAAAAAGATTACATCAATGAAAACTAAATTGCAAATTATATAAAAATATATAAACATTTGTATCTATCCTCTCTGAGGGCGTCAAGGGCCCTGACGGTTCCACACTAACGATTTGCAGCGACATCTCAGTAAGAAATCCCCCTAATGGCGCCCCACAGGGTATCTGCAGGCTTCAGGAAGTTACATTAAAGACGTTTTTAAGACATCAACCGATGCAAAAAGTCCATAAGGACACCAATTCGAATGTAGTACCTACTGTTGTTTAACCAGTAAACCTACTGCTAACAACGTTACTGGCTGTACTTCACAGGACTGTCCTCTGTGATACGACCAAACAAACCTGAGAAATGCGTTCAGAGAGAAGTTGAAGAGGCAGCACCATCTTTCAAATCTGCTGTGTGGGTTTGCTTCCGGAATAGAATGAACATTAAGTTAACAAGCAGGACTCGCTTGAGGATATCGTCCTTATTCCAGCATAATTAAGGCTATGTTTAGGCACTGTGGTTTAGGTTAGAGTACTGGTTTAGTAGTAGTTTATAGGAAATAATGGCCCTCATTCATAAAACGTACCTACGATCAAATATTATCTTAAAATTATCGTACGATCATTTCACCGACAGAGCCGGTATTCATCAATATTATCTTTATCGTAACCTTAAAATCAAACTCACGTCTGGTTTGATTAGTTGCCTATTATAGAATATGATGACCAGGAACATTCAACATACAAACAATCTGCAATATTAAATATTGTATCAATTAATGTATTAATGTATTAAGTATTAATGTCTTATTTATACGTATGTGAATACAATAAGTATGTGAATACGTACATACATGATGTATGTATATAAGTTAACAGTCACAGAAAACACGTACATGAGGGACTTAACGCTGTTCCCCAGTGTTATATGGGAACCCTTTCATTCCACTGCTTGTGGCGCCTCCAAAATGTGTGAAAACATGAAGTAAATTTCTCCTAAAGACACTTATCAGGTTCTATCCTATTTTGATGGATTTTTGCCCACTGCAAGCTGCAAACTCAGCCAAATCTGTGAGGTTTGAGGATTGTCGGGAATGTCTTGCATGCTTCTGGCCACAGCATATAGATTTGAGTAATCACTTTCTCCACATGTTGTCATCTTCTAGACTTAAAATGAATATATTTAGACTTAAAAAGAATACAAACAAACTACACACAATACCCCCTGCCAAAAATGTTTCTTTATTTCTTTTAATAAAATATATGTATGTATATCAATAATTGTGGCATGCATGTTTCATTTGTGTTATTTCCTATCATATATACACATACAGTCAACAGTTGGGACACATCTACCCACTCAATGGTATTTCTTTAGTTTAACTATTTTCCACATAGTAGAATAATGGCGAGGACAACAAAACTATGACACATATGGAATCATGTAGTAACCAAAAAAGGGTTTAACAGAAAAAATACATTTATATTTCAGATTCTTCAAAGTAGTCCCCCTCTGCCTTGATGATCGCTTCACACACACTTTGCATTCTCTCAACCAGCTTCAAGAGGCAATCAGACCCCTTCACTTTTTCCATGGTTTGTTGAGTTATAGACATAATCTTATTTAACCGTATAATAGCTAATCTTGCCTGTTTCTAGCTACAAAAAGTATTTAAGAAATTCTCATGCCACTTTTGTTAAGCTACCCAGGTCCACAGCTAGAGATCGGTTCTGAAGTTGGCATCATTATACACTATGTGAATCTCCTGAATGCCTTTTCTGGTGCTTTATCAGAGTCCTTGAATAAGAGTATGTCTTACCACAGTGATCACAGCTATAAGGTTTGTCTCCGGTGTGTATTCTTTGGTGCGATTTTAAATGTGCTGACCTAACAAAACTCTTTCCACAATCAGAGCAAAGGTAAGGTTTCTCTCCTGTGTGCACCCGCTGGTGTCTAGTCAGCTCACCGGAAATACTAAAGCGCTTTCCGCAATCTGAGCAGTGGTATGGCTTCTCTCCAGTGTGTTTTCTCTGGTGTACGACCAGCTGGCTTGAAGTAGTACAGCTCATTCCACAGTCTGAGCAGTGGTAAGGCTGCTCTCCTGTGTGTATTCTCTGGTGTGATACAAGGTGGCTTGATGTAGTAAAGCGCTTACCACAGTCTAGACAGTGGTAAGGCTTTTCGCCTGTGTGTTTTCTATTGTGTACAGTCAGATCTCCTGATTGAGTGAATCGCTTTCCACATTGATCACAGCGGTAAGGTTTCTCTCCTGTATGTGTCCGCTGGTGAATTGTCAGATTGCCCGATTGAGTAAAACTCTTCCCACATACTAAACAGTGGTAAGGCTTATCTCCTCTATGAATTCTCAAGTGTAATTTAAGTGAATCCAATCCAGAGAAAGTCTTTCCACATTCAGGGCAGTAGTGAGGTTTCTTCCCTATGGGCATCGGCTGGTGTTGCTTTAGGTGTTCTGATGAGGATATAATCTTCTCTGTATTGTTCGCATCACAATGTTGTTGAGTTTCCCCAGAGGATCCAGGATAGTCATGTCTCTCTCCTGTGTAAATGAAAATAAGGATTGTCAATGCAATGAAGTACAAAATCACTATTCATGTTAGAATTATTTAATGACAGACATTATTTTATTTTTATGTAAATATATGAAAGCATAACCCTTGTTCTGCCAGAAGAAAGCTTCTTGCCAGAATAAAGCCTCTAGTCTCATGAAGTCGTAAGAGTAGAGGTTGTGATTATAATCTTTAAAAAAAGTCTAATTAAGACTAACACACACAAACAGCATTCACAGTTTGAAAAAACATGAACTGGATAGCAATACCAACACCAATAATTGACCACCAATACGCAATGGAACAACAACAACTCTGTAGTACACCTGACACCAAACCTAAACATGTCCCACACCCCCACAAACAAAGGAAGAAAGAAAAATCTACTGATTCCAAATATCTACAGTGGGGCAAACAAGTATTTAGTCAGCCACCAATTGTGCAAGATCTCCCAATTAAAAAGATGAGAAAGGCCTGTAATTTTCATCATAAGTACATGTCAACTATGAGAGACAAAATGAGAAAAGAAAATCCAGAGAATCACATTGTAGGATTTTTTATGAATTTATTGGAAAATTCCTCTGTAAATTAAGTATTATTAATATATTTTAATCAAAAATAGTTTTCAAGCAGACAAATAAGTGAGGCTCATCCAATGTTTAAATTGGGGGACTTTGCCATGGTACAGATTAAAATGTGTAATTATAAATGACTCAATGAGTTGGTTACAACGTCAGTTTAATCCTCCAGAAGTCCCAGATCACTCATAGCAGCAAATAACATGGCTGAACTCAAATATATTAATAGAAGGTAAAATAAATTTCATAGAAAAAAAACACAAGAAATGTATTATGTTAGTTAATTACATAACTAGCACAGACAATACATGCTTTCCTAAAAGAAACTCCCATGAGGTACATGAAGAATCATCAATCAAAAGTATAGGATCACTGCAGCCCAGCAACCAGAATGTAAGCAGAAATTAAAACGACAAAACATGATTGAATTACCCATTCTGTCACTTGAGCAGATGTCACTCATCTATTTTGAGGGACAGTATGGATTCAGGATCAGGGCAGTTTAATAGATGGAGCAGCATACAATAATAACATGCATCAATTAAAAATAAACCACATCAACTCGTCCAGGCGATGAAGCTAAACAGCAGGAAGACAATCCGAAATACACGCTGTTTTAGAAGGATTTTCCGAATACACACACTATAATAATGTATCCCAGCTTCAGAAACTTGCACACTGCGTGCAGAAAAAAAGGTTACCAGGAATTTTGCAGTCTTGTATTGCCCTTTAGAAATTATTCCAAATGCTAACAAAATATTTCGATTAATAAATGTCATATTTGAATGTCTGCTCCAGATTATATAGCATCCATAATGGAAGGTGTAACATCCCTAACGGTCAATTATCTTTAGACTGTCCGATTGTGTACACGCAAGCATTTGTCGGACAAGCTTTATTAACCGTTGTGGAGTCTGACATTTTTAGAAAGATACTTACGGGTACAAAGGTATCCAATGCACTCATCTTCTCCATCTTTCATTGGGACCGACATCTTCCCCTTTTCTTGCACTCTGAAAACGGCCTTTTCCTCCTTTTCTTCTTTCACAGTAACATCCTCCTCTTTCAATTTAGCTAATTTCTCTTTCACTGGAATAGCCTCACTCTTTACTTCTTTCGTGACATCCTCTTCGTTTTTCTCTTCTTTCACGACAATGTTCAGCCACATACCGTTTCTCTCCGTCCAGCAGACCTCTTCTTTAGCTGGGATAGAGTAGTTTAGTGAACTCATGTTTGGGTGTAAGCTAACTAGCTATCTAACAATAGCGACCAGAATAATCAACCAGCCGGGTACCTAGCTAATAACTGCGTAACTATACCATTGAAATGGGGAAACAACTAGCTAAATAGAGCAGATGTGTGCGCAAACCACAGTGGTATATATCCACATTTGAAGAACTTTAACTCTCCGGCTGATTTAGCAACCTACTGAGGTGGATGACGAGATCATGTTATTATTGTTGATGAAAGCTTCCTTTGCGGTGCGGTTTGACAGCGGGCAAAAAGTATTCCTGCCACCAACTGGACGGGGTGAAAATTGACCAACAAAGTCCTTATGTGCAAGTAGAAACTACCAGTATATAGAAGACCTAAACCACCAATGGGCCCCTCTTCTCTCCATCCTCCTCACAAAAGCGGGTCGGGGAGACAATGCATTTGTTTGTCTGATTTAGAGACTTGACACTTACAAAACAAAACTGAATGTTCAATTGTTAATGAGGTTTTTTTATTTAAAAAAAAAACTCCTGGCCTCTATGGGTGGATGAAAACCTTGTGAAACCATCTGAAATTTATACATTGAACAGCTCGTCCACTTTCAAGAGACCTTAAAGCAAAGTACAGGCTGCTGTAAAAAAGCTAAATGAAAAAAGTTAAACAACTATACATACTATTTTCAGACACACAAATAATTTAAATATGTAAACCAATGTGTTTAATAAGCTAGTGCCTTCGGTTCTGTTGAATAAAGTCTAACATTTCGAAACATGAAAAATCTGTTGTTGTAAATACATTGACTCCTGAATATCAGTATCAAAGGTTTTCATTAATAATTGAAGCTGATCAAGAGTGATAGACCCTTCCTGGTTTATGGCCAACAGAGCATATCAGCATCTCTAGGGGGGTGGTTCAGATGTCTAGGGTGGTGGTTCATGGTTTAGGGGGGTGGTTCAGATGTCTAGGGTGGTGGTTCATGGTTTAGGAGGGTGGTTCAGATGTCTAGGTTGGTGGTTCATGGTTTAGGGGGGTGGTTCAGATGTCTAGGGTGGTGGTTCATGGTTTAGG
>JACXGJ010012622.1:0-17587 GCA_016801105.1 Esox niger
TTGTAAGATCTGTAGTCTGACAGGGGGGTTGTGAGAGCTGTAGTCTAAATCTACAGTCAGATTCTACAAATGTGGGGAAAACATTGGGTAAAATTGTAATGGAGTATAAAAATATATATATATTTGAAATATTTACAAATATTTTTAGTGAAATTTACATGCTGAACATTCAGTAAAACCAGGATACATTTTTTGATAATTATAAGTTCTTCAATTATAACTTCCTTAATCAGTTTCTCGACCTGTTTTGTCTATACAGTATTATTCCGTTCTTCATTAGAATCTGAAAATAGAAGTTGAGTAGGTAGTGATATTAGCAACATTTAGAAATTGGCCCTGAAACATCATGGCCACATAATTATCCCCAGCTTGCAAATGCTCTTTCATCCTCTTCCAGGAGAACAATTTTCTAACCAATTTTATTTCAGCTGGTTTTGTAAGATTAGTAAGATAGTTAATACAAAAGTTACTTGCATCACTTGCTTCTCATTGGCTGTGGTGAGACTCCAGATCTCCAGATTCCATAGTGATAATGTTGTAGTCATCAAAAATGTATTATTGGCAAATTAATTAGTTAAAATCATACAATGTGATTTTCTGGATTTTTGTTTTAGATTCCGTCTCTCACAGTTGAAGTGTACCTATGATAAAAATTGCAGACCTTTACATGCTTTGTAAGTAGGAAAACCTGCAAAGTCAGCAGTGTATCAAATACTTGTTCTCCCCACTGTATGTTCCTGATTTTAAAGCAGTTTTTGATAATGTTCTTTACATTGGCTCGAAATAGAGGTCAGAATCGAGTCCTACACAGAGGTCTTTAACGGATTGTTTTTCTGCAACTCAAGGACTCCAAAACAACCTCTGTCAAGGACTATTTGTCACTTGTTCCTGAGTGTGTATGTGTTTGATATCCCTCGACGGCCATCATGCTGCTTGGGTCGGTGTGTTGATTGTTACATCTGCAGCCTAGAAGAGGCCATGTCCAGGAAGGGTGGTGTCTTGTTAGAACAGAGTTTACCACAATTACTTCTGAGGCTTTGTGGCAGCTTGTTAACTTGGCCTTGTCTGATGTACAGTATTCTGTCTTGTGTTTGTTTTCTATGGATCTAACTGGACCCTACCTGCCAGTGGACCCACACTGAGTAAGGACAAGCTGTATTTGCTTTACTGGTTGCTTTGTATAAATATATCAGTATTCTGCTCATCTGCTGAATTCTCAAAAAGGGATGGGGAGAGACCTCCAAGAGCCACCAGACAATAGTGGACTTGTTGAGACTCTCAGGACAGAAAGGCAGCAAACAGAGCGCCTTCTGCCACCCAAGAAGCTAACACAATGTCCAGAGCTGAAGACCCAGAATGAAAGATGGGAGACAAGACCTGGAACTGCCTCACTAGAGATTGGACCTACTGTATCCCCAGAGCAACTTTCACTGGCTTAGTTCTGGGGAGGCATTGTTGTTCAGTGACCCTCTGTTGGGCCCATAATTAGATGCTAGCACCCACCGTCCCAATTAAAGTATACAGTCAACTTTAAGTGAGCCATGTACACATCCTTCCTTTACCTCAGCTGGTCGTGATGATCCACTCTTCAGGAAACTCTGGTAACCGATGGGGTAATTAGGGTGCAACCCTGAATCACTGATAGCCTAAAGTAGGGTTGTGGGTCACAAGGTCACAAGGCCCGCATATCAAAACAGCAGATATAACCATAATACTTAAATCTGTTATAGTTTCTGTCATATTTCATTAGGTTTTTGGTGGGGGAGTGTTACTGGAGAAGTTGGTAACAGTTTGCAGTCACCAAGTCTCCAAATCCAAGATTAGGGCACCACCTGACTTAAAAAATAGCCTCTGCTGACACCAAATCACCAACTTAAGCACCTGGAGGGCACTAATTGTCAGTGGATTTTTGATTGGAACCGGGTCCTCTGGTCTGATGAGACTAAAATGTAGCTTTTTGGAAACAAAGTCCAGGGGTTGTTCTATTGTTTTACTTCCAAAGGCCCTGAGAACCTTGTCAGGATACATAGCAACGTAACAATATCTTTTGCAATGACCATCACAGTCAACTGAACTAAATCCCATTGAAAACCTGTGTTAGCTGAAGAGGGTCACGTTTAGTCCACAAACAAGGACCAATGACTCTGAAGGATCTGGAGAGTTTTTATGTAGGAATAGTCTCAAATCCCTTTCAAAATTTTTTCCTACATCATTAAAGACAAAGGGTCGGATGCTGGCATACTTCTACTAGCCATGGGTTGTGGAAGCCATGGAGATAAATATTCAGTAAAATAATGGATCAGGAGGGAAGGAACTGAGACCAACCCAGAGCCATCCTGGACATCACCCGGAAAGGGTCGTATTAAATCGTTGATGATGTCTGATTGATTACGATGCTAGACGGTACCACGTAAGCCTTCTCAAAAAGTGACCTGCCAATGAGGCAATGCTTGGTGTTGCTGGGAGGAGATCACCATTATTGAACAACTGATAATAACAGTGACAAGAAGTAATGGAACTAGTGGACCTAACATCTCCTCTCCGCTCCTGAGGCGTAGGACCTTGTCACAACACCATATTGTTTCAGTATGAATAAAGACACATGCATACAAAGTGTTGGCATTTTTTTATGTTGAAATTAACATATGTATGCCAATATCCACAAATATCCCTCAGATCCCATGAAGGTTGCTTTCTCGTTGTTTCTCATTGTTCAAATTTAATAGCAGAGCGTTTTCCTACAGAGCACACTTGAATAGCCGAACACTTAACCAGGTGCATTGTCTTTGTACTGTGTTCTATCAGATAATCTCAAAGCAATCAGAGAATTAAAGCCCTTGATACCTCATTGAAATGGTTTCTGGGACAGTTAGCATCGTGTCCGTGTGCTTTCTAAAAATCATCAGAAAGGTACTCCCACTCACTGAATAGAAGAAACCAGTGTCAATGGGCATCTACCTACCTAACACATTTTTACAGTGCAAAATGAACAAGTTAGAAACTTCCTATATGACATCATCCATGCATAGACTGTATGCTCAAAGCACATGATATGCCCTGCTGATGTATGCTGTAACTAGTTACAATCAAAGACATGCATTGATTGCTTAGTGCCAGTTATTCAGACTGCTAAAGTCATGTAAATTTGATTAACTTTAGTGTGTGTGGCTGGCCTTCACTGATAGTGGCTGACAGCTGTCTAGTGGCCTCTGGGTTATTTGGGAGTCAAAGAGCTTTAGACAGATGCCTCAGTTTGTGTACCAACGACTGGTCATGGAATATAAGGACATGTGTAGAATCATCCGAAACAGTTAATACAACTGGCTGTGACTTTTTGAGTTGGTCTGTGTGTCTTTATAAGCATAATGATTCAGACACGGTCTAGGACCTTCCTGGAAATGGCGTGCTTTGGCTTTTCAGTCAGTGTCGCATGTTTGAAGACAAAGTGTTGTGTGTTTTTTAAGACTCATGGATGGAAGAGTTGCGTTACTTAGTCTCTTGCTGTAGTTGCATACTATAGAAAAAGGGTGCACGTACACGGGATGTTCTCTATTACAACTAAGACTGAATACATTTGGATATGAACATGATGAATGAATACTCCCTGTCTGCCCTAGAGACTGGACCAGTCATGGCTGCCAAGCCATGGAGCCCTCCAATGATGTGCCAGGCGCACAAAACGTCATTATGCACAATCACGCACACACCCTGCCACACACACATCCAAACACCCAACACGCTCACATGCAACACGCTTCCTCATCCATTATTGAATACTGATCCAGAGACGTGATGCTATATCTGGACTCCATCCCCAGGAGTGCTGACTAAATGTAAAAACACTGGCTGGATATAACATGTGGGATTCATCCCAAATGCCATGTCTATTTAGTGGGGGTTTCATGTCAACATTAGTGCACTACATACTAGGGAAAGGATAACATTTAGGACATGTCCCCTGCAGAACTGAATGTTATATAGTGTTGAAACTCAAGTTATAGTTGAGTAACATAGCATGCAAAAACATAGACATTTAAAGAACCCTGCAAGATGAGCATGCTGAGAAATATGGTAATAATGAGTGTGGCTTTAATAAAACTCTGCCAGCCCCTAGGTTATTTAGAGAAGGTTTACACTAGAATACATTGCTGAATATGTATTGAGGAAGCTGATTATTTTGTAATATAAACCTGAGAAAACTTGCTACCTAATTTGAGCACTGCAGTGTGAAGAGCCTTATTTATAACCTTTATTACATTATACCATCCTTTCTTCTACAGGTGAAGAAAATGTGGAGATGATGATTTGATTAGGGTTGGATATTATAAAGTGAATATTGCAGGCATTTACTGCATGTTGTCTCTTGATGGTAGATGTTGCCTGACAGACTTTGGGGTCATTATCTTTAAGCTAACGATGTTACTGCTATATGACGCAAGTTTTTTGGCGCCAACACCATTTGCTGAAGTAAGACAATGGAGTTGGGATGAATTCCATTGCAAATCAATTTCCTAATTGAATTGAAATTCACCCCAGTCTCATTCGATGTCGACATCAGGGATGAGTAGACACCGGAGTGGATGAAGTCATACTCTCTCTTTGAGAGTAACGGACTGGGAGACGTGCTGGATTAAGTTAGTGTTTGCCTTCCAACTGAGGTGTGAGATTATCCTAATCCACATTGATCCATCTCAGCCATTCAGAGGTAAAGCAACAGATATGATCATTACATTTATATAGAGTACATGGTAGATTAAAGAAAGAAAGAGTTTCCTAAGGTTAGAAGACAAAGCTTGAGATTTGTAGTGGTAGAAAGTAGCTTTCAAAGTAGATAGAAAAAAGAGATGAGAGTAACATATAATAGAGCAAAAACCCATCCTAAATGTCTAGGCTTTTAATGGGTTGACATGGAAAAGAGATATGGTGTTCAGAGAATTTGAGAGGGGTTTCAATGAGATTAGTCAACAAACAGCATACATCATCTAGTGAAGACAGGATTAAGAACAATGCTTGCAATATGAGTTGGAGAGGACTGGGAAAGGTTCAGGTCAAAATAGGGAAGGAACGGACAGAAGGAGGTACAAAGAAGTAACAACAGTACACAGGAAAGTAGATAATGAAGGTATTAAGTTCATTTAAGAAGTCTTCTAGGGCACCTGGAGGACAACATATCACAGCAATGTTAAGTGGAAATTGAAAACTGACATTAACAACATGGTATTTAAAGATGGACAGACATGTGAGAGCTATTAGAACCAATTTCCCTCCAAAACAATGACCAGACACTCTCAGACTTTGTGAAAACACAGAGAAGAAAGAGCAGCTGGCGTAGCAGTATTTTCTGAGGCACCCCATGACAGTTTAAAAGGTTAAGCACATGCAAAACTCAGAGAGGTATTTGAAGAAAGCCTGATCCGGAGCATAGGACCTCAGACTCAAGCTTTCAATTGGAGCTTTCAACTTATCAACATGACGTGACAAAATCAGAACATCTAAAGGACAAATCTGTGAACTTCGTCGAGTGGCCCGGGCTAAGCCCAGTATGACCGAGCAGAAACCAAGCTATGTAGTCCAAAGACCTTTGAGATTTTAAAGGACACGCTTTTTCTGTTGTCACCTTAACAAATGGCCTCAACGAGGGTGACGTAGGTTAAGGTCAGTTGGATGTTGGTTTACTGACATTTGGGACAGATAAATGCATCCACTACGTTGAATATTAGATTCCACAAAATGGAGTGCGGAGGAAAAAGGCAGAAGGGACTGAAATTGAATCCAAAGCCTCTTCTCATTTGATGAAGTTTGTATTTATGTCATGAATGCAATCTGCATCTGGTCCAAGGCAACTAGCTCACTTTTCCTGCCCCGTCTGTCAGTCCATTCAGAAAGATTCAGATCCCTTCATGCTTCCTGCCTTTTATTATTTTACAGTCTTACTGATTAATTAGATTCTTCAATTATCTACACACAATAAGGGATAAAGGTTTTTAAGCTCAAGATTTGGTTTTTGCTTTGACATAAATTGTCAGCTGTGGGATCTTATATAGCCGGGTGAGTGATTGTTCCAGTCATGTTCAATGCATGGAATGTACGACAAGAGGACTCCAATCAAGTTGTATAAACAATTTGAGGACGGTGAACAGAAGCAGGATGCACCTGGGCTTTATTTCGAGTGTCATAGCAAAGGGTTTGAATACTTACGTAAATGTCATATATCTTATATTTGTTATTACATTAAAAAAAATATCTATGTCGTTATGGGTTATTGTGTACAAATTATTGTGGAAAACATAACGCACTGTACATTCATGTATGCAGTAACACAGGCACACTGTGCTGTATGTGGAGCCAGATCTGCACAGGCACTCTGAGATGTCAAGGAAACAAATGTTGGTCACTTGTTCAGTAGGCAGTAAGGTCTGTGCTTAGTGAACAGGGGTGGTTTGCCGGCTTGGCTCAGTGCACAGTGGTGTCTTTAGTGATGCATCAAATGTGTACAACCACATCCTTTGTAATTCACTTCCTGTCCCTGTTACACAGCTCGTGTTTAAAGAGTAATGCAAAAAACAATCCCCAACTAGACATAACACAGACATAAGAAAGAATCTAATTATATTGTAGGAATTTGCCTTTAATATGTGTAGTGGTTACCAATATCAAACAATCTCTCTCGTGTCCTTTCAGACTGGATACCACATCATTATAATAAAGAGTTCCTTTACTGTGTTTTTTTTACTTTTTCTATTATGTTAAGGGAAACAATCATCAGCAGATACTCCTTGCGGTTACTGAGGTCTAAAGACGATGTGTCACTAAATGTTAACTGGAGTGGAATGAGCAGTGACTTAAGACTGGCTTTGAAGATCTTCTGGATTCATGTATAAAAAGAATCAGAACAAAATATTTTGCTTTTGGGAAACTTAAAACATCTGAGACTGGCACCTTAAACATTCTACAAAAAGAGCAAAAACATTTGTTATTTTGAGAACGCCATGTTAGTTACCTGGTAAACAACATAGCCAATGAGCGTGTACACGTTCCTCGTCAAAACATTTGTACTAGTCTAAATAGGTTCTAATGGAATGCACCACTCATGATCATGACATGAGCATAAGGCTTCAGATTACCGCTTAGCAGGTGCCGTATTCTAACCAGATTAATCAGACAGTCCTTATTCCTTACATCAAACAGTGGACGAAGAGGAGTTCAGGATGCTGTAGGAGCATTGCAGGTATAAGGTTAGTCTGGTTGTCTTAGGAAGTACAGATCCTTTATGTATGTGGGGAGATTTAACAGGAGGTGCAATGAGTTTACTTGGGGTCTACATAGAGAAGTAGCAAGTGTCCAGGCACATGCTGGGATTTATTTGTTGTAATTTATAATATTTTAGTACAGTTTGGTCCATTGGTGGCATTAATATTCATGCTCCCACTGCCCTGTTACAGGCCTGGAAATGTGTGTGTCGTTCTCTCTTGTCATGATAAAAACTAGATAAGGATCATATAAAGTGTGGCATGATGGCTTTTTCTAAAACACGGATACAAATGACGGTGTGGAACTTTATGATGATATTATAAAATATGGGGACATGACACTAAATCCTTACCATGCAGGGTTAGCATGTCTGCTAATGCTAATGGAGTGTATTTACTTGTGAACTGTTGTCTGATTGACCCAGGGTTTCATTTGTAAACCCTATGAAATATTATTGAGCAAGTGTGAGGTAGGGTGAGTAGGATTTTGCTGTTGATTGGCTATTTCTGGGTGGGGCCGTACATGTAGAAAACCAGTTCAATGCTCCACTGCAGCTATCCTTTTGGATCTCAGTCCTGCTGCTCAACCCAGGGCCACTTTGGCTTAATCTGACAGATAGATGACCTGATATTCAACATAGTAATAATAATAATAATAATATTAATATGAATAAATACATGTGAAACCTCGAAACACTTCACTCTGACAGGCTTAAAAGCAATGTACTTGATGGCACTAACCTAATCTAGAATGTTAAAATACAGTGGTTTGGCATTCAAAATATATGATACATCTTAGTAGAGTTCATATTGTATCGTACGGTTTGGTAGCACATTGTAGTATAATCTAACGTAACACGTCATACAAAATCAGGTATTACAGATTTACTTTGTACATAGTATGTATTACCCAGAGATCATGTTGCATCTTTGGCTATACATTACTGCAAGCACATTCAGTCTCTCAATTCAGTCTCATTAATAAAGAAACACACTCATTTAGAAGCATACAGTGCAAACAAACAACAGCTGGGATGTTAATGCCATTATAAGTAACAAGATCTGCATAGTTGAAAAACAATGGACTATCTCTTAACCCAAAGTGTAACTAATTATAGTATAGTCCAGTTACCTAATACTGTGACTGCACTATGATAAAGCCTGCAGCTCTGTCTGTCCTGAGTCGTCAATGTAGCCAAGAGAGCAGATGCTAATCTGAGAGTTCAGACTTTCCATATCCTCTCCTCTGAGAAAGAGGGTTCAACATCAAGGAGTGGAGAGACTGAATTAGGGCATTGCAGAACAGAATGGAGTGAAGGAGAGGAATAAATTAAGTTTGGGTATTAGAGGAAGAGAGGATAGAGAGGGGAGGTAGGATGACAATGAGAAATATAAAGAAAGAGAGGAAGGGAAAGCAGAGCGGAACAGGGAGGGAACACAATATGGGGTGGGAGGGAGAGAGGGACAGGAACATTTTACATTACATCAAAGAACACTTTAAAGATGTGGTCTGTGACATTTTAATTTATTTTGGGCTGAGTTAGTAATATGTATATACAGTGGATAATAAAAGTATACACACCCCTGTTAAAATGCCAGGTTTTATATTTCATTTTCCCCCCTCAAACATTTCAGGTTTATTTTCAATTGAAATGTTCACATTATAGGTCATATTAAAAGTGAGAAATGTCTGACATGATTCATTTTTGCCTCATTCTTTTATATCACCAAAACCTGGTATTTTAACAGAGGTGTGAAGACTTTTTATTTCCACTGCATGTGAATAATCTAGCAGTTGAATCATTATCATACCATGGCACATTTCTATAAGTTATACAGACCCAATAAACTGGATCTCAGCATCAGACAAGTATTATAAGACAGCAGGGGCTGTAATATCATCTCACGGAGATGGAATAAAATAAAAAATATGTGGTTGTTTAAGGACAAAATAGAAGCAGAGTTACAGCTCATCATTTTGCATACCCTGGCAGACATTGTGAAATGTTGGCATTGACTGATGATGATTTTCTTTTAATGTATTTAAGGATAGTGATCATATGAAACCATTCATTATTGCATAGTTGTTTGGCTCCTTTTTAAATTATGATGATAACAGAAAACATCCAAATGGCCCTGATCAAAAGTTTCCATACCCTTGAATGTTTGGCCCTGTTACAGACAACACAAGGTGACACACACTGGTGAAAATGGCAATTAAAGCTGAATTTTTCCAACCTGTGGCTATTTAAATTGCAATTAGTGTCTGTGTATAAATAGTCAAGAGTTTGTCAGCTCTCACATGGATACACTGAGCAGGCTAGATACGGAGCAATGGGGAGCAGAAAATAACATCAAAAGACCTGCGGATAAGAAAAACCCACCTATAACCTCAGGAGAAATACAGGCGGCTCTGGAAAAAGACGGTATGGTTGTTTCAAGGAGTATAATATGACGATACTTGGACAGATATTAGCTGCATAGTCGACCTGCCAGAAAGAAGCCTTTACTGCCCCAATGCCACAAAACTGCACACTGCCTTGATGCCAAAGGGGGCAATACACAATATTTAGAACTAAGGGTATGCCAACTTTTGAACAAGGGTCAGTAAAATGTTTTATGATTGTGCCATTCTTCACAAATGGTACATAAATTACCAAGGGTATGCAAACTTTTGAGCATAATTGCATATAGATTTTGGATTAGCTTGGCATTGTGAAATATAAACTCCTTGACAAATAGCAAACATTGTAATAAAAATTCCCCATAATTCGACACACTTTCCCTTGTTTTATGTGTTTTCACATGATATTAGGGTCAAATTTCAAGTAAGGCTCAACAAGCTTTTGTCAGGACCAATTGATTCATTCTGACAATTATTCCAGCAGACAATCTCCCTGCTGGTATATAATTTCAATATGCAATATAGTAATTATGAAGGGCACTAGAAGTAGATTAGAAAGAGAATAAGACATTATCAGAGTGTAAAACTTAAGAGCCAGGTTTTCAAGACCACTGGGTTTGCCAAAACATGTCATACTGTCTACTTAAATTTAAAATGTCGCTGTAGAAAAATAGATACTGAAATATGATTGTTGTACTTTGTACAGCAAAACCAAGCAGTAAGCTACCACTCCCCAGAGCAATATGCCTGGGCATTAAACAATACCATCATATCAATCTTCATAGCTATGCTATGTGACCGCTTCAATTTGCATCATGACACAACGTAAATTGCAACAGCTGGGACAGACATCATAATGGCAGCTAAATTATTTACATTTGTTGTCCGAGGACAATCTAGAGTCCACATGTTAAAGGAATAAGAGTGCCATCCCATGTGTTTAGAAGCTGGACACCACTCAATTCCAATGGGATACATGAAACTAACTGACCCACTAATACAGTATCTATACAGACACACACACGCACGCACTCTCTCTCACAAATATGAACACTGACCACCTTTGTGCATCCTCCTCTCGGTTGACCTCTCATTCACAGACGGTCTTGCTAAGCGAGTCGCCATTGAGGGCACAATGTTCGGTATGTTTGTGTTCTATCCCGGCATGCTTTGTTTTTGTGTGGAATGAACTCTGAACAGAGCTTGACCTTAGCTCCCCACACTCCTCAGAGACAGGCCTGACTAACTGGGGACACGAGGGCTCAGCGCTGATGCTGAGAGGTGACAGTGACCGCGCCACACTGGCAAGGCGTGAGTGATTATGTGTGTCTCTGTGTGTACAGGAGTAATTTCACTCTTTGGGGAACAAACATCACTGCAAGGACAGTAAAACAAGAGCTTTCAGTAGATCCCTGGGAGCGGCATACTCTGAAACAAAAAAGTACACCATGAAGCACTGTTCAGCTGAACGTGGATTATCCAAAGTCAATCAAAATAATCTGTTGTTGTTGATGTTGGCTCCAGTTTTTGTACATTTTCTCCCTCTGACGATCTCTGGGAAGCAGGTCTCTCAGTACTGAGGACCCAAGGGAAATGTTGCCAAGGGAGATGGAAAGTTCTAGACCTGGCAATGACCTAACCTCAATGTTCTCACAAGCTCCCTTTAACTGATATGTACACGTACACACACGCGCACACACTCACACACACATACCCACACATGCACTCACAGTTTAAAGATAATTACTGAAAAGTTCAACGTAAAAGAGCAAACTGCTTGCTTTCTTCAAGTGAGTTACAGTCTTGTAATAAAAGGACACTGGTTTATTACTCTTTCAGGCACACTGGCTAGATGTTAGCTTGTTTTTGGGGTTTGGCGTTGAGATCAGTCAGGTTTTTGTTCTGCACATGCAGGGAATAATTGCCTAGGGTCCTTGTGAAAGTGCACATTAACAAGCAGACTAAAAAGATGAGGAATGGCAGGTATTAACCACGCACCTACATACATGAACACACACCCACAATTCTTTACACAAATGATCTTACTTAAGTTGAAGATACATTCTTTATATGCTTACCAATCAAGAGTAGGAGAGGTAGTTATGTAAATCCAACTGTTGATTTGAGATCAAGCTTAAGTTCTAAAGATGACAAGTGAACTAACAAGGCAAAAGCTCTACACACTTCATACAGCTCAAGCATTCAGTCTCTGTTCGCTTTTATTTCACAGCACTTTACCATGAATAGATTGCATTATAATAAACTATACTTTACGTTGAAGAGATTTCGTTTTGAAAAACAACTTTGTTTTATAGACGACCTCTGGAAGGTTCTCTAATGCGAGGTCATCCTGAGAGCATTTTAACTACAGTGTGTGAACCTTGTATCTAGAACTTTCATTGTGCTTGTCTTCATAGCTAAACAATGATGGCAAATCCACCCTAAAGTGCTTTGTGAGTTCTCAAAATAGTGTTTATCACAACAGTGAAAGACAGGAAGGAAGTTACATAGAAAGGGCATACTTGGTGATCCTGTCTCTTTCTAAAAACGAACAAATCCATTCAACTGTCAACAGAACGCCATGGATAACAGCTATATAGAAAAATTCAAGTATATGGCCGCTGTTAACGAATTTCTTTCCCCTGGAAATACTTTTTTTTCAGTCAACAATGACATTTTCTCAGAATATTATTCAATTGAACCTGTATGACCTGGTTTGAATGAGATGATGAATGAGAGACAGAACCTTGAGGCTAAACAGAAAGAAATTGTCAGACTATGTAGTTTGTCTTCTAAATGCATGTATCTGTCAAAGCACCGTCAATCCATCCACTTGCTGTGCGTCACACATAGAAAGACACCATTACTGAAGAAGGGATCTAGATTTAAACATCCATATTTCCATCTCTGCTTGAAGATATGTTACTGAATAGACAGTCAATTAGTTAAACGTGACTGTGGTCTCAGCTTTTAGTACTTGGCAAGAGTAGATGCTGCCCGAAAGAAATATGTGACCAGAATCAGAATATCCTTTAGTTGCTAAGTACATTTATACATACCCAAAATGTATGTCACCTGTGATCAGCAAAAATGACTGCATACTGTCAAATAAAAAACATGGGGAATGTGCTTTATTGTTATTTTGCAACATGATGAATATATTGTATTAATTATAATGACACTTGATGCCGAAAACATCCTGGCAAAGGTGACCAGGGTTATGGCAAAACATTCCTGATATTTAGTAGAATAAATGATGCCACTGACCTTGAAAACTATGAGTGAAAACAAGACAGACCCTTAAAATCAAAGATCCATCACCATAATTTACAGCATGTGGTGACCAGGGTTTTGGCAAAACATTCCTGATATTTAGTTAATGATGCCATTGACTGCAGTTTGACTTAACAAGTGTTTAGGTTTAGTTTCCATTTTCCATTTCAGTTCCACAGAGTCTGGGTAATAAAGCCACAAAGACATGTATCTCCCTGTAATCACTGAACTCTGATGTTTTCATATCAGATTCTATAGTTGTTAGTGTGATATGTCGTTGCACACACACACACACACACACACACACACACATCCTTCAGTGTGAGTTAAAACAGACTCAATGAAAATGTCCATACAGTTTTTCTACAGTCTTTCTGGCTCTTTTCATAGGGCAGAGGTCTTCCAGTTGGCTGCCCATTCTGATCTAACTGAGCCTTTCTGCTACAGCGCTAACGTCATCTTCAGGACAAACTGTCAAAAGGATGTCTATAAATAAAGCTCTGCAGGGGCGCCCCCCGCGTGTGTGAGTTTTGTGTGTTGTGTGTGTGAGTGTGTGCTTGTGTGTGTGTGCTTGTACGTGTGTTTTGTGTGTGTGTGCGTGTGCACTTGTGTGTGTATTTTGTGTGTGTGGACACCCATCAACCGTGACACCATGATTCAGTCCATCACTTTTTCGTACTGATATAGACCACTGAATACTGCATATATGGTCATTTGACATATATTAACACTGTAACGCAGACAGACAATCAGACTGGATGGATGGATACAGCTCTCAACACCTTTCCAAAAACTGGTAGGGATGTCCCTCTGCTATTGGCATACCAGCGGATTCTTCTTTCAATATCATGACAGTCAGTCACACCTTAACAACGAAGAAGAACGCTGATGTGTTACATCACACTTCTACTGACTGATCTGCCATTTGTAATTGCCAAACCTCCCAATTGCTCATGTTGTTTGTCAATCTGTAATAGCCAGCCCCACCAAGCCTGTTTTCACTTGGCATGACCACGACAGGCTCACGACAACCAGGGCATCTTGTCCCGAATTGAAGATGCTACAGTTTATTTTTTAATTAAAGGAAAGGACATTGGGGATAATGAGAATAGTGTGAGCCATTCAGACAGTGGCATCATGAAGAATGATTGTGATGAGGAGACCTGAAAGCTGGTCTGTTAATTTGTTCTCGTTACAGTGACGGTGAAGATGTGAAAAGAAGACAGGACATGATTGGATATTCTGTCATGGCAGCAGTGGGTGTTGCCTGCAACATTAGGCACAGAGTGTCCAATGTGCTTCAGGGCGCTGTCAAACTGGCCCATCGATTTTCAGTGTATGTGACTTTCATATTGTCTCTCTGTCGACTATCTTGCTTTCTGCGCTATCTCTGAGATGAGTAACTTTAATATATACAATATAAACACATATTTTCTATGTCTAATATTTAAAGAAGAGAAACCAACTAATTAAACAAATGATTTACTCAAACACAACTACAAGCACACACAAAAACATTGCCATGGGCATAGAGAATCAGTTTTAAATAAAGTTTTAATTCATCACCTTTTTCTGTGACAGATTGAAGATGTCGACAATGCTTTAACAGGTTTTATACACGTTTAGAAAATTTCCAGAGGAGAAAGGAAAGCATTTGTTATTTTATATATTTTATATCAAGTAGTATATTATAGTAGTATAGGATGTATTGGCCTATAGTATATTACATATTTATTTAAATATATTCTTAATATGGGTGCTTGCCCCACAGACTTCCATTGACCCATAATTGCCTGGATATAGGGCTGATCTCATTGTTCATTTGACAAAGAAATGGAAAGTGAGACAGTCAGAATAATAGCTAGACAAGAGACAGATAAAGAGAAATAAACAGTCAGAGGAGAATGGTACACAGAGAAAGAAAGAGAAAGGCTAGATGGGATATATACTGCCTTATTTGGACAGGACCCCGTGGTTCAAGTCAGCATATTCTCCCCAAAATGTCCTCCTGTTGATAAGCAACACAGCCAGTCACAGAAATTTGACAGCTATAGCTATAATAGCAGGGTCTAGGCAAACCAGCCACAGGTGTAATATATTACATGTTTCCTTAGGTACACAGCCATTTAAGCATTCGTTCCAAGATTTCTTTAAACAAAAGTTGTCATTTTGTTCAATATCCTTATATAAAGAAACTGAATGTCAACTAAATATCCACTATGAAACTAACTTTACCTTGCTTGATTAAGAGCTGTTTTGAATTTTAACTTAAAACCAATTAAATGCCTCTGCCTTGCACACGGAGAATACATTCTACACACCAAACCATAACGTTTTTCAGGACCAAATACAATGCTGTACTATAGAAAACCTAGTGTTGAATAGTATGGAGGTTGTGTCCAAAGCATATAGATTCAGTGATTGCTAAGATTGAGGGAACACACCTACTCAGGTGTTACACACCTACACTTAAAATAAGTGTAATGGGATATTTAGTGGCCAGAGAGGGTCAGGACACTGAGCACCCTACCCAGGGCAATATCCCCTTCACTGACTTTGGGCATTGGGATTTGATACTAAGACCTGAGGGAAAGGGTGCCCCCTATTGGCCATATAACAACACGTCCAGTGGCATCTCCCATCTAGGGATCGTCCAGGACTGACACCACTTAATACCAGAGGCAAGTCAACAGTGGGATACAATACTGGCACTAACTGGAATTGTAAGGATTTAGTTTTTATTATTTATTTGACTAAATGCTTTTACCATTCCGTACATAAAAATGATGGTTTTTGTCACGTTTTGATTAATATTTGGTCCCCAGTAAGAGTTGTTGGTGCTTCTGCTTTGGCTGAAGTTGATCCTAATAAAATATCAAATGTAGTTCTTGACATCGGCATCTGCTTTCATTCCCGGTGAACAGAGCATTGGGGTGGGTGCCTGCCTGATGTGGGCACAATGCTAACAGATGATCTAGGATCCTGGCACTGTGTAATGGGATTGCTTGCCTTGTATAGTTGTTTTGTGGGCGTTGATTCTATGTAGGGGTCATAACCAGTCACAAAACAGCATGTATATATAACAACAAGTAAAATGTTTACTTATTAGGTGGTATGATGCTGTGCTTTAATTAAATAAAGTAGAAAAGATCTTAGATATCTGAAACATTTTGATCCAAAGGAATGTTTTAACCTGTAACCAGCAGTGGGTATAAACATTAGTCCATTTAATTTAACAAACCACAATCATGAAAACATCTGAACATGGGGGTAATTTCAGCTAGTTAGTTAAGATTGATGGGTATAAAACACCAGATTAAAATGTATTAATGTTAGCCAGTACTATATCTCAAAAAGAAATGGATGATATCATAGCGATAAAGTTTGTCTACTTCAACAGTATTCTGGTATGTTCATACCAGGTTAACCATATTCACTGAATATCCTCTGTTAGCGAGTCTCTGTATCCTATCCTTCACCAATAACACACAAGTGATATAAAAATGGGTTGATGATGACCTCTAATATCTTGGAGAGATGATTAGCTGGCAAGCTCAAAGTTCCCAAAATAGCTAACTAATTCAGCCCTCTAGCCTCTGGGGGGAAAGCAAAACTGTACTGTACATAGAGGCTGTGTGTGTGTGTGTGTGTGTGTGTGTGTGTTGCTATTAAATCTGCTATCAATGATTGCTAAAGAACATGCTCATGACAGATAAATGTCTCACCTTATATTAAACACATTGTACATATCCTGTTGACAGCTGAAAACAACAAACATTTGTTTGTTTGAAACAGTTTGCAGGGGAAATAATCCCACAGCAATAGTAATACTTATTTTTATATGGATTATATTATTGTTTATTTCAGGGGCTGTCCCATTTATAATAAATAACAACTGCAAAACTGTAAAAATAATCATCAAAAACAAGATAGTAGAGCGGGCAAGAAACAGTGTTTTTTTATGATCCATTTTAAAATCAATTTTAGAAGTGTATTCTGATAGAGTGTTTAGAGAGATTTCCATAAGCAATGAACAAGAAAGCAGAAACCTCAATCCCCCATAGTGCTGAGATGCGTCTTGCCTAAAGTGATGAGTGTGAGGTTGCTTCCTGATTTTGGTGATGTCACAGAATTTGTATTTGACCAATAGGTTTCTTCTGGCTGGCAATGACAAACAAGTGACAAAACACAGTAGGACATTGTGCTGGAGATACCATTGAATAATGTAACTATTTCAGTTTTTCGCATTTTTACCAAAAAATTCCAACATTATTTATACCCCTTGAAATTGTGGCACACTCTTGAGAAAATGCAAGTTTCTATTCTATTTAAAATGGTCTTGTAATTTCCACCATGAGAGAGCATTCAAATCACCTATAAATTGAGAACAGATGAAAAGCAGTAGTTCTCCAGTCAGTTATTTGTCAACAGCAAGTTATGGCTAAAAACAGAAGTAGTTGCGTAATTCATTTGTGTCTCCAGTACAATATTTTATCATGTTTTGACCTTTGTTTTTGTCCTTTCCAACCAGAAGAAACCTACTGGTCAAATAAAAATTCACAATAGCTCAGAATTTGGCATAGGTATGAATACTTTTGGGATTAACTGTATGTTCAGGATTAGTTGTAACCCTTGAAATGATCTGGCCTGCAGGCCCCAA